>JAEMWC010000579.1:85000-177500 GCA_016490735.1 Pachyseris speciosa | reverse complement strand
TTAATTCACGAAGTGATGGACGAGTGTCGGAAAGTTTTTCGACAGCATTCTTTACAGTGACGTTCACTTTGAAATTTAGAACTTTGAACAGTGATTTGATCATGAACGCCAGCGAATACACATCGCTGCTAGCGGAAGGCTTTCCTGTTCCATTTCGTAGTTCCGGGGCGACGTAAGAAAAATGGCCGGTTAAATGCTTTGATTTCGCCCTAGGTTTTTTGGCTTTTTCTGCCTGCACACTCTTTCCAAAATCAATGATTACTGGACTTGGGTGTTCCTCCCTCTGCTCAAGAACGACGTTGTTGCTCTTTAGATCATTGTGGATAAGTCCACAGCCATGAATGTGATCTAAGGCTTCCGCAACTTCTCTTAACACTCTATTCCACGCTTGCTTTTCCGTTAATTCCTTTTCCTTAGCAGCTTTGTACAGCGTCAAGCTTCTATCATTTTTGCCGTGAAACTGGAACACTATTCCCACGACGGGCTGTTGCAGCATAACCCCGAAGAGAAGTGGTATACCGGGATGGTCTCCTAACCGCTGTACCACACGCGCTTCGTACGCCGCTTCTTGTCGAAGTTTCGCGACGCTTACGTTGGTTCTTTCCTTAAATTCTTTCACCACCACTCGCAACCCACGGAACCTTGCTAAATAACAGCTTCCAAAACTTCCAGCTCCAATAGCTCCTTTTCCCTCGTCTCGTTTTATGCTGCTCGCTTTGATTTCTTTTAAATCACTCTGGCCGCTGTTTGATTTTGTGGCGGGGACAACGGGGGGAGATCGCTTCTTCGTCTGTCGTGTTTCCACATTTTTTGACGTCTTTTCCAATGCGGCCGAAACAAGAATTTTGCCTCTTGGTAACAACGCCTCGTCGATCTTTAACCGTTTTCTGTGCGGCCTCCCGTCTACTTTTCCAACGTCCCCACGTGGAGCACATACCGCACCTTCCTCTTTTCGCCCTTCCTTCTTCTTTTCATTCTTCCTCTTTAGCCGTCTTTTATTCTGCTCTCTTCTCAGTTTCTTGTAATATCTATCTCTCTCCTCGTTCGGCTCCTTGTCTGCTCTTTTGCGTTTCTTGTTCGAATCCATGAAATCTTACGAACAAATCGGTAGCGTATGTAAACGTATGTGTCGAGTCAGGAAAAGGCCAGCACATCCCACCTCCCCTTGACCAACCGGAAATCTCGCTTTACCAAACAGAAAAGGTACTTGATTGGCCCAAAAACAATGGTTAATGAGCGATCCACATCATTGTGACTCAATCGTGAGCCAAAATATTAACTCAGCTATCATTTGAAACCACGAAGACGAACACCTTTCATAACAGTGGTTAAGTGAGGCGCTGCGAAAATTTTTTGTCTTCCTGTTGTAACATGAATTTATGAAGTAAATGAATGGACATCGCCAATTGGTCGATGGAACAAAATAAGTGCTATACGTCACGAGTTACAACTGATTTGGTGTTACATCTCCAAAAGCGCAAGCATGGCCTCCGCTTACTTACATTGCGATGAATGTGGTAAAACCTTGAGAACTTTTCAAGCACTTTTAAAACACTTCGTTGAGCGACACGCAAGCAGACACGCCCCGAAGCGAGCTGTGTTTAAAGAGGGAGAACAAGAGATCCAACAGACGTCTCCCCAGGCCATACGATCTCCCGCTGTACGGGCCGAATATAAAGCATGGTTGGTTGGCGTAACTGAGAGAATCAATGGCATTCACCACCATCGACATAAAAGTAAGTTAAAAATTATAGGACAGATCATTTGTTTACTCCCTAATTTGAACTAAAGAAAAAATCAAAACAATCGACTCGTGCCTACTTATGCGTAGAGTTGGGACGAGAGTCACTCGGCCAAATGATTAACCTTTAAACCTTGGGCTAAGCTAGAACTTAAGATATTTTAGGTCAGAAATATACAATTAAAGCATACAAAAATACTATCCGGCCTTAACTCAGACTCAATTATGTTTACCCAAACTGGCATTCCAGAACAGTCTGTCAACTGATACAACTTCAAATTAATAATGATCATTTTGGGGTAAACAGGCCTCTGGACTTCTGCGTGGTAGGGAGGAAACATTAACCGAGCTTCTTAGCAGTGCAGTGGCTCTTAAATCTGCAGAGGCATGTGTAACTAGTATTTTTTTTTTACCTTAAATTTCTGATAAATTATCTTGTTTTACAGGAAATTGGCAGACCATAGAATTCAACATGGTCCCTCTTAAGTTTTTCCAACAACTGCTCAAAGATTTGGATGATCCACAGCCCAACGCTGTAAGAAACACGAGTCATTGGCGCCCACCTATTCTTAAGTCATGCGCAAGAAAAATCACATACCGCCTATTTGACATTAGGGTCCTCAAGGACGCTCTGCAGAAACAGAACACTTTGTCTCTGAAAGAACAAGTGCAGTGGAGCGGGGATCGTGAAGTCTCTGAAATTCCCATTACAGCCGACCCTAGAGAAGCCCTAGCAGCAGCAAAGAGTAGAGCGCATGGACAAAGACCTAGAAATAGAATTACCTCTCAAAGTAATTTAGTGGTTGGGCGTGGTGAGGGTCGAGCTACTCGGGAGCTTGACTTAATCTGGTGGTCAAACCTATACAATGCTGCTACCATTGGCAAATTAGCAATCAGATTGTTTGTAAATCGGGTTGAGCTTCTCTGATTCTTATGCAATCAACTCTGAAAAAAAGAAAAGTTTACAAAATGTAAACCTCAAGAGTACTTTCAAGGAAATAACATGAAGCTGATTATCTATTTTAAACCAAATATTTCAAACCTTACTACATAGAATTTCTTGTTTATGTTTCGTTAAAAAAAGAGAAGTAAATACCAGAATAGAAAGTTGATGGTTAAGCCTTTAAACAGTGAATGGGTGCCTCATTAAAATAAGCCATACCCTTGGGTCTACCAATAAGGGCATACTCTACAAATAAGGGCACAGCGGAAGATTACAGCAGCGTTAACCGAACCCTTGGGTATAATCTACCAATAAGGGCATGGGAAAAGATTACAGCAGAATTAACCGAACCCTTGGGTATACTCTACCAATAAGGGCATGGCCGAAAATTACAGCAGCATTAACCCAACCCTTGGGTATACTCTACCAATAAGGGCACAGGGAAGATTAGAGCAGCATTAACTGAACCCTTGGGTATACACTACCAATAAGGGTACCGGAAAAGATTACAGCAGCATTAACCGAACCCTTGGGTATACACTACCAATAAGGGCATGGCAGAAAATCACAGCAGCATTAACCAAACCCTTGGGTATAATCTACCAATAAGGGCACAGGGAAAGATTACAGCAGCATTAACCGAACCCTTGGGTATACTCTACCAATAAGGGCACAGGGAAGATTAGAGCAGCATTAACTGAACCCTTGGGTATACACTACCAATAAGGGCACAGGGAAGATTAGAGCAGCATTAACTGAACCCTTGGGTATACACTACCAATAAGGGTACCGGAAAAGATTACAGCAGCATTAACCAAACCCTTGGGTATACTCTACCAATAAGGGCACAGGGAAGGATTACAGCAGCATTAACCGAACCCTTGGGTATACTCTACCAATAAGGGTACAGGGAAAGATTACAGCAGAAGTAACTGTACCCTTGGGTATACTCTACCAATAAGGGCACAGGGAAAGATTACAGCAGCATTAACTGAACCCTTGGGTATACTCTACCAATAAGGGCACGGGGAAAGATTACAGCAGAATTAACTGTACCCTTGGGTATACACTAACAATAAGGGTATGGGAAAGATTAAAGCAGAATTAACCGAACCCTTGGGCATACACTACCAATGAGGGCACAGGGTAGGTTAAGGCACTCTCCATCCAAGGGCTCTATTTTGAGTAGTTATATTTTTTATGCTTATCTTTAAAATAAGATATAACACGTTAAATGTTCATTACTATGTAATAACTCCTAGTGATTAGAGTATTTACATTCCTAACCGAAAAGTCTAATTCACTGTTTCCTGATATTGCTCTAAGTTTTCCTCTCAAGCTTTTTTTTTTATTCCACAACACTATGGTCGAAAACAATTCACTAGCTTGGCACATGTATATATTTAAGCAATAACACACTTACAGTTTGGTAGGACAAATGGTAGCCATTGCCTTGCCTTTTATTTCAGCCTGGCAACCATGGCCAATAACCATTAGCTATTTTAAGGTACCTGAATTGAACTTTCCTGTCCACATCAGCATTTTGGTACATGTACACTGTAAGGCTGGGAGACTGTTCTTAGTCTGGACTCTCTCCTTAGACCTCATAGGTCTAAGGGTCAAAGAGACACTCAAGCCCCTCCACCACGACAAGGTGACAGTCTCATCGGAGAGGAAAAATGTACAATGTAACTGTACCCTTGGGTATATACTACCAAAAAGAGTACAGGGTTAGCACCCTTGGGTATATTCTACCTAAAAGGGCTCAGCCTAGGTTAGTTTTACTGAAGGCAAAACTACCTGTACCCTTGGGTATACTCTACCCACAAGAGTACGGGGATGCTGATGTATAAGCAAAATTAACTGTAACCTTGGGTATATTCTACCCACAAGAGAACAGGTTAAGTTGTTATGTAAGCAAAATTAACTGTAACCTTGGGTATATTCTACCCACAAGAGAACAGGTTAAGTTGGTACATAAACAAAATTCACTGTAACCTTGGGTATATTCTACCCACAAGAGAACAGGTTAAGTTGGTACATAAACAAAATTCACTGTAACCTTGGGTATATTCTACCCACAAGAGAACAGGTTAAGTTGGTACGTAAGCAAAATTAAACTGTAAACTTGGGTATATTCTACCCACAAGAGAACAGGTTAAGTTGTTATGTAAGCAAAATTAACTGTAACCTTGGGTATATTCTACCCACAAGAGAACAGGTTAAGTTGGTACATAAACAAAATTCACTGTAACCTTGGGTATATTCTAACCACAAGAGAACAGGAAAAGTTGGTACGTATGCAAAATTAACTGTAACCTTGGGTATATTCTACCCACAAGAGAACAGATTAAGTTGGGTTTGTTCTACCTGTAAGAGTCATGTGACAGCTGATGGCCTTGGGTATATTCTGCAGATTGATCTATATGTTATGTCCAGCCCACCTCAGAATCTGTAACATCAGTTCCTTTCTGTACTTGTCCATATTGTGGTATCTCCACAGTATATTATTCACATTTGATGAGCCATTTTTAATAAAGTCTCTGGCAGCCATAATAACTCCTATTCCACAGCTTCCACTTCCAATCATCTTTCTGTCAACAGGCATCTGTGATGGCATTCCAAATCGACTAAAAGTTTTGGAAGAGCGCCAAAACTTTGTCTGAAGGTAAGGATGGTGAGGGTACAATTCAAGGAGAAAATCCATTGCTTCTTTCAAATGTGGAAGTGTTGTTGAGGGAGCTTGACACGATAGCCCATCATCAAAATACAATTGCTGGTTGGAAAGGTCAGTGTAAATAAGACCCCAATGGTTTACCATGAACACTGGTATGAGTATCTGTTTCAGATCTTCAATCTTTGAAATTTGAGAAGCCTTAGCTGTCAACTGTGATAGTTGAAATGTCTTGTCACCAATTTCCATCCATTGAAAAAATTCAGTTGGCAAAAACAGTGTCTCATCCTTTCCTAGATTGTGAGCCTCTTCAATGTATTTGTTGATACACACATCAACGACAAAACTGTCAATGTATCTCTCTTCACAAAGATCACTAAAGGAAATGACATCAATGACTTTCTGGCCAGAACGTAGGACAGGATTAGAGGTTGACCTGTTCCAAAGGACTTCCTGAAGAAATGTGAGCTCTCCTGGAGCAGAGGCTACTTGTAAGAGCCACTGAGCTTCTGAAGTGACTTTACGTCTTGTCTCGGAAATGAAAGAAAATTTTTTTAGAACTGACAAACCATGTGCTGAGAAGTGGCCTATGCCTTTAATGACAACACCTGTTGGGTTACTTCCATTTCGTCTCTCATCAGTCAGTAGCTTGTCAGCTGTTTTGACAATGCTTTCACAGGGACGACTGGTAAGACAGTACGGATTAGTGTAGACAACACAATCAGAAGTGACCTCTACACAAGAGGAATCAAGGAAAGATGACAACACTGGAGGTGTTAAAGAGGCTAATGCAGCTAATTCAGCCCTAGTTTTTGCAGTTGACAGTTGTAACCCCAGCTGTGAGTTGCCATCACTAGTACTGCTTGTCTCCATTTGATCGTCACATTCATCATCCTGGATGATAATAAGGTCATCTGTACAAACACCAAGGGATGAGGAAGAAGTGGATTTCTTAGGTGAGGTGTTATCCTTCTCATTTTTGGCACATTGAGTTTGATCATGAAAGGCTAGTCTTTTAGACACTTTTTTTGGCTCTGGAGTCTGATTTGTGTCATTGTCATTTTTAGGGCAGCCATTCTGTTGTTGAGAACTCAACTCTTCCCCCATGTTTCCATCCAAAGGCATGAAATTCTTCTCCCACTGATCATGGTCATACTCTACAAGACTCAAGATAGTATTTTCATCCACACCAGTCCCTCTATCTTTTTTGTACTTACACGGTAAAAAGTCACAACCAAATAAATCAGAAAACAACTGGTCAATTTTCAGAATCCATTCTTTCTTTTCCTTGGACCAAGAACTGGTACTCACTGGTTTCCAGCCACATCCACGGAAGGTAAACTTTTTCTTTTCTATAATTATGATTAAATAAAATAAAAACATGCAAACATGCATGAAGTCAATTTATGAAGGTTTTCTCCTGTTACCTGTTTAACTTAAATCAAGCCCTTCATCAAGTGAGACATCTCTTTGCTCTTAATGAACCCAACATTTGGAGTGTTTTGAAACAGTCATAGTCACTGTATTTACAATTCACATTATTTTGAGGATATTATTTTCCTACTGACACTACTCTATGAATGTGAATTTAAATGAAGTTTCATAGTAAAGATATGTATGCTTGGATGTACATGTACCTATGCAAGCATGTGTAGAACTATGTAACAGACAAATATTACTCACCAAAGACCACACAGTCCTTAGCTTGACGAAAAGTATATCTGAGTCCCAGCAACATTGTCGCAAACCAGTGGGTAAGAATTTGATCCACTACAATAAAGGTAGTAAGTTTAAAGTTTCCAGTAAGTTGTTGTATTACAACAACTTACTGGATCTGTGTGTATGAATATTAAAGAAGAAAGGCATTTAATGCATTGCCAGTAGATAAAATTGAACTTATTTAAATGTCTGCAAAAGGAAGACACATTAAGTGTGTTCTGTATGACTGATGACAACTGGTTCCAAATATGGGAAGTGCATGTGATTGTCATTTTTACCAATCTCTGGGTATACATCAATAAAATAATACAGTTATTATTAATATCAAACACAACTTAAAAGTCAAAGGAACATTAAGCCTCCCTTGCATTTGGGTTGTGTCCATGCATGCAGGCATGCAGGTGTATCGATACACCAGCTAGGGCACAACCTCCTTGGGTTGAGATTAAACATTAAACTCTGCTGAAGACTGTTATTTATTGTAAAAACAATTTACATGCTGATCAGTAATTTTTGCAAGTAGATATTTACAAATTGCATTATCTTACTTGACTGCCCAGGTTCAGAAGAATCATGATTTGTTGCTCTGGAGAACAGCTGACGATGCAACTTATGGGAAGCCTCAAATCCTTGCCCAGAGTACTTATACAATGAACGAAACTGGCGAAGTAACATTGCACTATGGTCAATAACAAGATGACCATAATCACCTGTACCAAGGTGTATTCCAAATAACTTCTTTAAGAGGAAACCCCACTCTTTGCACTGCAATTTCAATAAAATGATTGAGCTTTTGTTAACTACAATGCTGTGTATAACTAACTTGGCCTGAGCAAGCAAGTTTGACCCTTAGTTTAGATTCCTTTCATATAGTAAAGGCTTTGTTTGAAGTGAAAACAACTGAAGAGAGAGAAAGAAAACAAATATATAACTGCTAACCTTCACATCATAGATATCAATATGCTGTTCTTCATGATCCTCAAACACTCTGTCACGAAGTGTCAGAGCAATTTCCCTCCAGTCAGCACAAACCTGAAAAAAATGATAAATAATTTCAACAATTGAACATCACCATATGCAACAGGACAGTGTTTAAAACTTAAGAGGGTCCAAACAACACTACAGGACAATATTAGGATACTTTTTAATACACAACCATGTACCATCTACAAAGTATGAAGTTTAACTCAGTATTTCAGTCAGAAAACGTAATAATTACGTGTTAAGTTTGAAAGAATTATTTTTTCAACCTTAACATTAAACTTCAGTCCTTTACCTTTTTGAAAAACTCAACTTGAAGTTCAGCTGCATAACTAGCAAAAGGGTCTTCTTGCTGGGAAGGCTGAACTGCTGTGGAACTCCTCTTTCGTTGTTTCCGCTTTGGTTGTTCGTGAATTTTTGCCAACTGAGCCGATAATGTAGCCAATTCCACAAACTTTGCATCAGCTTTCTGTTGTTTGGCTTCCCAGTTATTTTTAAGATTGATGAGAAAAACCTCAAAATCTGTAAAATAAAACAATAAAAATAATTAATCACCTCGAAACTTGTTTAGTGTTCAGCTCGGTAGGCTGATTCTTATTGAAATTTGACATTGCCTCTCACCACTGCCTTGTTCAATCTTGGCTGTTTCTTGTGTACCTCCATAATCCCTTGTTATTGTTCCACAATCAAGCATGTCAGAAACATACTTAAATAAACAAAAAAATTAATGTGAAATTGTTTGTTCTTTTCAAAATCATTTAACAAACCACTTTGAGATATACAAAATCAAGATAAAATTGAACACCAAAATTTGTTACAGCACTGGGTTTAAATGAGGCAATGGACCTGGGAAACTGAAACAAAAAGCAAAACAAAACAAAATGCAAATGTAGCTGAAAACATCTAATGGCCACAGGACTACATGTTTACTTAGTTAAGTTTTTTTGGTCCCACAGAGACTGTGATTGCTGTATTAATGATTAAGTAAATACCAGGTCTAAACTGCTAAATAGAACCTTTCTTTGACTAACCTTTTTTCTTGCTTCAAAAAATGTCACATAGTTCAGAATTATTTCCCTTGCTACTCCAGGAGACTGCTGATAAAAATTGGTGACTTTTTGTAAAGGCAGGGATCTCTCAACAATGCTGTCAAAGTGTTTTAATACTTCCCTCTCAAATGATCCTGTAAATAACAAGGTTTCAGAATAGCAAATAATTTAAGTTTAGAGGTAAATTTCAACACAATACAGTATACTTTATGGACACAAATAATATTTTTTGGCCATTCAGGCAATGGTGGACAAACACTGAATAGCATGCAGATGCACAAGCCAGTTACATCAGTTAAATAAGGATCACATACATGTAACTAGATCCATCTTTGAGTTAACATTCTGTCTATAGAAGATAACATGATCAAACTGACACAATCAAACTCAGTATAGCTGCACTTATAACATTACCATGAAATAATTACATTAGGGAATATTAGAAGATCAACCAACCAGAAAATGATGCAACTTTTATGTTGTTCCTTTCTATTGCTGTTTGCTGTCCAGGTTTTTCTTTCACAGTAACACGTGGATAGCCTTTGCAGCTTTCAGGCCCATGGTCAGACAATGCTTGGTTCAACTCACTAAGAGAGCCGACACGATGAGCAAATAAACCTAAAGATCCTAACAGCTGCTCACAGTTTCGCATTTCACAATGCAGTGAGCAAAGGTTTATGCTGCTGATTTCTTCTCCGAGCAGAAACTGAAGGTCATCACGGATACCGGTAGATCTTTTAAGAGCAGGAATAGGATTTTTAAAGTAACTAGATACTAATAATATTTACTATATATATTTTTAGTAGTACTTTAACTTTAAATAGTCAAAACATCCTTTCTGACCTCAGTTTAAAGCAGCTAGGCAAATTTTGATTGAAGACAATTAACATAGAGCTCTGTCCAAATGTACTTCTATCAGCTCAAATTCAATAAAGTAGGTGTAGTAAGTGCCTTTTCTCAAAGACTTTGAAGCTGACATCAGGAAGATAATTTTTCACTAGACGTATAACATTGCTGTTGCAAAACACATCTGGCTATTTCTTGAGATTAATGAACAGTACTGACTTGGATACTTACCGGCCAATATTGGCTTTGGATCTTAAGCAATTCAAACATGTTTCATCTGGATCAACTGTATGACAGGTACATGCCTGGAAAATGAGCTCACTATAGTTTATTTAAACCCAGGAAAATGACTGTGAATGAATGCTAATAAATAATCCCCTGAGGTCCACTACCCACCATGTTAACAGATTAATCATCTAGGGGCCATGAGTTACCATATTAAGATGGCAATTAAATTAAGCTGTGAAATATAGCAAGGTGGAGAAAAATCTGCGATTACCTATACTGAATATTGATCAATATATTGGTTAAAATACCATTTAAATAAATTGAAAAAGAATCTCTTGAACAATAGCCTACACAGCAGGCGGTATTGTTGGGGTTCAAAGTAAAGAGCCACTAAAAGTGAGAGGTGAAGCCATGAGGAGAATGGGGAGGAGGCGTTTGAAATACCGTCTGCCCAAAAAAAAAAAAAGAAACCACCTGTCCCGCTGAGACACTAAATAATATCAGTTAACCTAATACACTTTTCTCACAACACATTCCAAATAGCCTGACCTTAAGAAGCATTAATGAAAAACTGTGCTTTAATAAAAAAAAATCAACTGCTACTGAAAAATATCATTCTACACAAAGCCTCTGATATACATGTATATCATATGAGAGAGTTCAAGTTCTCAAAGATATGCCCATTGGAGGGCAGATTAAAGGCTAATGGGCATTGCAACCACAAACCATGAAGGGAGTCCGTGCTGGCCTGTCAAAGGTACACAGTAATAGTAGATCTAATACAGTTGTTTAACACAATTAAGTCATGTTTACCTACCCTTATAGCATCACAGATGAAACAGAATTCAGTCTCATACCCTTTGCCACCAAGAACAAAGTCCTCATCATCTCTTTTGTTCAGCAAGAGAAGGAGTGCTTTATAATCAAGGGTAACTGCAAACCACAATGAAATTAGAGCAATTTGTGCCAATTTGACTTTCATTATCTTAATTTGCTCAACTATTTCTACTTTTAGGCTCTTAACACTTTGAAAACAAAGCAACTTGCCATTTTGCTAACAATATAAAAAATCAATGCTCAAAAAAGCTAAGACACATCTGTCCACCTAACACATTCAAATCCAAACGTACCTATACTTGCATTTGTTTGCAGTTTTGATTGCAACACATCCTGTGTTGCCATTGTTAAGAGGGGTTTCTTCATTGTTAATAAATTATTGCTGCTTCCACACAACTCCAATGAAAGTGCTTGATTACAACATAACAAGATAATTTATTAGAAGTCTGACTGACCTTTTCTCCTGAGTATATCCATACCTGTAAAGTTAATCTGGTATTTTTTGCCATCTACAATGATTCCATTTTTCTTTATTTCCCTTTTCTGTTCATTTAAATTTGAGATCAGCTGAACAAGTTGATCCCTAAAAAAGAAGTAAGAAAACTAAAACTGTTCAAGAAAGACAGAGAATGGTCTGAGAGGTCATTCTAGCATGCTCATGTCAGACCCTAAAGTGACAGAGGAACTAAAGGATTTAATTAAAGTTCACTCTAATTTTAATTGCTGAAGGTTTCTTATCACTAAACTGAAAAGTAAATTAAAAATAAGATGCTTTTTATCACTCAAGGTGAAACAATATACTACAATATTATTGCAGCAAATTGTTATTAACTTTTAAAGGAGGGACATCACATGCATACAATATAAAGGCAATGTCAACTTCACTTGCCTTTTTTCTTTACAATTCGCAATGGCAACAGGATACACAGAAAGGGCACTTTCTGAACTTTTGTTCACAAAGTTGATGGGAACAAGCCCTACAGCAACTTGACTTCTACCTATTTCAGTAAACAAACAAAATAGCTTTATTTTCAAAATTTGTACAAAAAGAGGATGAGCATTTGGGAAAAAAAGACAACAAGACAGCAGTCATATAAACAGGATTTACTAAAAGCATCAGTCTTGGGTTAAACATGTAAACTAAGCATAAGCTAGACTTTGAACTTGAAAAGTTTATTCATTGACTTACTGGTTGGTCAAGAACTTTGGCTAATAATATAATACAACAACTGAATGAAAAGACTACAAGCTCAATTTTATGAGTCACATTATCTGAATGTGAAATGAAGCTGTGTACATGCTGTGGTTCTATTTTATCCTTGGTTCAATTTTTATTTTCTTTTGTTTTGTACTCATTATCATACATTACAAATGCAAAAAAAGAAACTAAAAATTGAACCAAGAATAAAATTAAACTACAACATAGAAATACCTAATGTTACTTGACTTTGTTACTATTCACATACCCCCTAATGGCCGCCCATCCAGTTTGATATTGAACTCCATGGACTCTGTGTCTGAGGAGTAAAGTCGCTGCTCTCTGATAGCCCAAACTAAAACAGACGATAGATCTACCCCACATGACAGGAAATCTGTTGGCAACTTTTGAACAGCCATTGTTTTCCTCACAACTTTAAAAACAAGCTTCTTCACTGCCTTTATCTCATTTTTGGTTAGTAACACAGAAGTATCACTAGAACGCTACACAAAACACACATTAAGCATTTATTAGTAAATGCCACTGCATTAAAATCATGCAGTGTAAGAATTCTGAACTGGATAATTACATGTACAGTACCTGTAGATTTTCATAACAATACATTTGCTGTATGAGGCAGTTATCAGTGGCATGTATACTTGGAGACATGTATCATTGACTTAGAATGTTTTCCATTTGTATGAAAAAATGGTAAGAATTTTCTGCCAAATCAAACAGTACAACCTCTGGAATGCTTTCCACTTGTGAGGGGCAGTGAGAATTTTTTGGAAAAAAAGGGCAGAACAGGAGCAACAAACTGCATTACTTTTACGAAAGAGGATGGTTCTAGAGCATTTTGGTAAAAATACCGTAAGAAAAGAGGAGTTCCATTTTTCCAAGAAAATAAATTTTCAGTGAAAATGATTGTTTCATTTGTTGTCCCACAAAACGACTGGTATTTCCACGCAAAAGGGAAGCACTCTTAGTTGTAAGTTCTTAGAGCCAACCCCCCTCACGCCCCCCCCCCTCCCCCCAAAAAAGACAAAACTAAACAAAAGCATGAAGGATTGGATTGCTCTTGGTTTTTTGTAGACCAGCAAGAGGCCTGAGTGGAGTTTATTATACTGTCACCACCTTGAAAACAGAATTGATCCTGACAACAACTGTCTTTTGCCATTTATTCAAGGACTGGGCAATAAATCAAAGCTTATATGCAAATGCCCTGCCTTTAAGGGGGGACTAACTAAACTGCAGACTTAGCGTTGTTGCCAAGGATTTTGGATTGCTCTTGGTTTTTGTAGACCAGCAAGAGGCCTGAGTGGAGTTTATTATACTGTCACCACCTTGAAAACAGAATTGATCCTGACAACAACTGTCTTTTGCCATTTATTCAAGGACTGGGCAATAAATCAAAGCTTATATGCAAATGCCCTGCCTTTAAGGGGGACTAACTTAACTGCAGACTTAGCGTTGTTGCCAAGGGATTTTTACGGACTGTATTTGCAAAACAAGGTTTTTAAGTGTTTTTGCCACTATATTGGTGAGACGTGCGAAGAGGTGAAAATGTAAAATTTATAAATTGCTATTGCGTATGCGTAACTTGCCCCAGGCCCCAACCGCGCTTTAGAGAGAAAAAACCCCTAAAACTTGGAGAAAATTATGTGAAGTTCCGATTTTTTTTGCCAGTCGGAGATATTCCAGCCGTCTCTACAAGCCTACGTAAGCAATTGTTGTTAACGTACATAACTGTAATGATAATGACAAAATGGTATGAATTTGCATGCTTATGACGTCATAAATCTCACAAAAATGCGAATTTCCAAAAATCGATACGTAGAGTTTTGCACCTTGGCGATCGTTAACCATTGGCACCATTTTTAATATCCAGAAGTGTACGCCACTCGAGTTTTAGGCTTTTTTCTGTTCTGGTCACGTGACTTACCAAATATGGTTGTGACTCGAAAATCTTGTAAAACTTTTTGATTGTAAAAACATTGCCAGACAGTTTGTCTGTGCAAGTTATGGTTTCCAAGATATGAGGGTTGGGAACTTTCCATAGCAACAATGATAGCTAATTTTGAAGTTAAGTTAGTCCCCCTTAAGATAGTCACTGATAAGCGCATAACAATAATTTTAAAAAACTTGTACATACCCCACTCCTTCCAAGCTGTGTGAGATTTAGCATAGTTTGCCAAGCAGAGTCAGGCAGTCTTGTTTGGAGCTTAAAATAAAGCAACACCCAGTCAGGAACTCGCAAGCTTTCTAACAGGTTTTGATATGTCTCTGGTAACAGAAGTTCTGCCAACCCTTTCTTTGAACCTTTGGCATCCATTACCAAATCCACAATTCTTGATATGGTGTCTGACACCTTTCCCCTCTCTGTCTTGCCACCATAAATGAAGCTATTGCCCAAAACACAGGCCAATGTCTCCTGGTACTTGTCCAACACACCATCCAGTTCTTCAGTGACATTTTTGCAATAATTCTCCACTCGCCTTTTCTTAGTTATTTGTCCTAAGGCAGAGTTCTTCAAGGTGTCCTCTATAAAGCTGCCACTGCTGGTGCTGCTGCTATTGCTGGCACTACTACCAATGCTGCTGTTGTTGTCACGGTCACTTGAAGGTGTAGACACTGCTAATGGAGGGGAAGTAGGGAAAATCGAGTCAAGAGTTCTACTCTTCTTCTCCAGGTCCGCGATTTGCCATTCTGATCTTGAAATTTTAGCCTTCAATGACTCCATTTCTTGAGCGCTATCACTGACAGGAAAGCTTTTCCCGCCAAAACTGCATACCGAACCAGAGTCCAGTTCAATGCCATTGAGCGTGTTAACCACAGTTGCAAATTTGTTTGAACGCAAAAATCCATCTTCCGCAAAGTCTCGTTGTCGAAGCAACCCAGCGCAAAGGCCAAACGAAGACACAACAAACAAATGGCTGGGCTGTCTGTTGAAGTCACAGCCTCGCGTGGCGGGCTTTAGATTTATCGGTTTCACAGCCCGAATTTCGTCCGGAAAATGGCGAAAAATTTCACTTTTGGCAAAGTCTTTCGGCCTTGACCCACATAAATCTTTGGTAACGACATACCAGTGCTTGATGGGGTCCAATGTATCGCCGGTAACTCTTGAGAGCGAAGGAGAAACGCGCGATCGAGAGCGGTCGACGTCCTCCATGACGATAACGCGAAATGTCACCAAAATCAAACTCATTGTGTTTTAAAATTGAAATTCCCGCTCAAGTAAAACATTAACAGTTTCTACAACTTTTTAACTCATTCATTATGAGTAATAATGGAGCAAACATCGAGGTCTGGAAGGGGCGGTCTGGACTCTAAAACGTCATTGACACATCAAACAAAGGAACAAAAGCATCTTTTATTTGAAGCGCGCGCGTTTTTGAGGAACACAGACGTGTATACTTCCCCGCTTTCCTTTTTTAACCAGCTTAGAGCTGGTTGCTTTTCCTAAAATCTCATCAGTACTGAGCCAAATTTGTCTTGACTGTCATTAATTCGGTTAATTTTATTAATGTTGAGGAGGAAAGTATTAGTTGAAGGTTTAGCAAAAGCAAATGATGATGATACACAAAAAACCTCGCTTGTTTCCAAATCAGCATCGAAAAGCTGTAGATCCTGACTTTTCTAGTACACAAAACTGCCGTGACCTGCGGTATTCTTTTGACAGGAAGTTTTGCTGACAGCAATTTACCTTTACATTTTTTAATTAACGCCTCTGCGGTGGACCCGCTAACCGCAAAACTGGAATATGAGCGCCGAATATTAACGCTTGGGAAAGAACACATGCTGTGAATTCCTGAGCTGGTCTAAGCTCCTCATCAGTCAAAACCTTTTTTGAAATCTGCAAAAAGAAACATAACGCACAATTTCCCTTATCAAGCGCATCTAGTGCAAGATGGAGTAAGTACACTAACGCTTGAGAGGTCGATCTACCAGAAAGAGCAAACTGTTTAAGGTCCAGTTTGTCAAGTAATACAGGTAGCAATCTAACCAAAGTGAAGCTTTCCATCACTTTCGCGACTTGACACGTCAGCGAGACTGGTCTAATGTCCTTTTCAACAGACATCGCAGGCTTCTGCTTCGGGAGAGGTCTCACAACAGCGCTCTTCAACAGGGGCGGGAGAAAGCCTTGCCGAAGTGAAGCATTATACATGTCAATGATGACCGGGCCAAGTTCGTACGCAAACTCCTTTAGGACAACGTTCGGGAGACCATCCGGGCCTGGGGCTTTCTTGATCTTGATCCCGCGTAAGGCCTTCTCCGCTTCCCAGGGTGTCGTGAGCAAATCAGTTGGTACAGACTCTACGGCAATGCCGGCCACATCATCAGGGGTCAAGGGTACAAACTCCCGGGTGAGGTTTACAAAAAAGTCGTTAATCCTGTCGCACAGGGTAGCAACAGAATCGACAACATCTCCGTCAACCAGCTGACAATACCACTGACCTGAAACGTCCGATATACCAGCGAGGTTTTTAACTTCCTTCCACCATTTCCCCACATTAGAGTCTTTCAGCCCTTTAACTTTGGTATCATAATAGAACTTCTTGGCAGATGTAATTGCCTTTTGTACTTTATTTCTCCACATTTTAAATGCATTGGAGTACTTGCCAAACCGAGACAGCGCGTGTTGTTTGCGCGCGACCAATAACTTTATTTTTGGCGAGATCCAGGGCTTATCAGAGGAATGGCCACGGAATGACTTCAAAGGGAGGAAGCGATTTACTGCGTCTGACATTATCCGGTAAAAGAGATCAAACTTTTCCTCGCACCTGTCCAGAGAAAACACCTCATCCCAAGAAAAGGAGGTGATCCATCTTCCAAAATCGCGCAAAGCGCTATCACGAGTATCCCGTTTGATAATTGTGCGTTTACCTCCCTCCTGAGTTGAAGGGGCTTGCTGTACAAATACGCAGTAATGGTCGCTGCGTCCAATCTTTGGGAGCTCTCTGGATAGAAATTAATTGTGACGGTCAATCTAATCTAATCTGTGGAGTTGTATATAGACACCCAAATGGAAATCTGGATAATTTTATGGATTATATTAATAAAACAATTGAAAAGATACATCTCCAAAATAAGTACTCTCTCATAATGGGTGACTTTAATATCGATCTTTTGAATTCTTGCAAACCATCAGATGACTTTATTAATACTCTTGCTTCCTTCTTTTACCAACCCCACATTTTACAACCTACTAGGATAACTGATCACACTGCTACTCTAATTGATAATATTCTCTTTAATTCTATCGAGCACTTCACTATCAGTGGGAATATAGTTTATGATCTTACTGACCACTTGGCTAATTTCATTATTCTGAGTAATCTTGGTTCTCTCCCTTCTAATGTCAAAGTATATAAAAGAGACTACTCAAATTTTAACCAATCAACCTTAATCAGTGAGATGCAATCTATAGACTGGCATAGTACTTTTACTTCTGACTCTGATCCATCTGACATGTTTTGTTCATTCTATTCCACAATTTCTGAAATAGTAGATAAACACATTCCCCTGAAACAATTATCTAAGAAAGAATTAAAATTTCAGTCCAAGCCATGGATAACCCAAGGAATAAAAGTATCTATTCGAGTAAAAAATAAACTTTATGACAAATATTTAAAGACCAAATCTTGCTACTTTCACTCTAAGTTTAAACTTTATAGGAATAAATTAAACCATCTATTGAAATTAAGTAAAAAACAATATTACAGTAACTATTTTCTTAAAAATATTAAAGATAGTAAAAAAATTTGGAATGGTATTAAACAAATTATCCATTTTAAGCCTCCAACTAGTCATAGAACCATTAAAATTACTACAAATAATAATGTCATAACTGATTGTCATATGATTGCTGATATGTTCAATAATTTTTTTGCTAATATTGGCAAGGACCTTGCTTGCTCAATACCAAATGTTGACATGTCACCTTTAGAGTATTTAAAAAATCCTCTCTGTAATAGCTTTTTTATTTCACCTACAACAGCAGAGGAAATTGAATCTGAAATTACTAAACTGAAATCTAGTAAAGCCACTGGTCCTTTTAGTATACCTGTCACTATTCTCAAAATTCTGAAAACTGTTGTATCCAAGCCTCTAGAGGTTTTGTTCAATGTTTCCTTTGAGACTGGTATAGTGCCAGACAACTTCAAATTAGCAAATGTAATTCCAGTCTATAAAAAGGGATCCCAGACCTGCCTATCCAATTATCGTCCAATCTCGTTGCTGTCTATTTTCAATAAATTGCTTGAAAAGCTTATGTGCAATAGATTAGTTGATTTCCTTGAAAAGAAAAAAGTGTTCTTTGATCACCAATTTGGTTTTAGGGCTAAGCATTCCACTGATCATGCTATCCTTAGTATTGTTGATAAAATTCAAAGGGCAATTGACGAGAGGGATTTTTCTTGTGGTATATTCTTAGATTTCAGTAAGGCATTTGATACCATAAATCATGAGATATTGTTAAAAAAACTGGAGTTCTATGGCATACGTGGGATTGCAAATCAGTGGTTTAGTTCATATCTTGCAAATCGTCTGCAAACAGTCACTGTAAATGGTGTAACTTCTACCTCTGTCAATATTTCATGCGGCGTTCCTCAGGGGTCAGTCCTTGGACCAATTCTTTTTTTGTTATATATTAATGACTTTCACCATTGCTCTAAAGTTCTTGATTTCCATTTATTTGCTGATGACAGTAATTTATTCTGCAAACATAAAAACCTCATCTCTCTACAGGCAAGTATTAATGATGAACTCTCTAATGTTAATTCCTGGCTTTGTGCAAATAAACTTTCTCTTAATATAGAAAAAACCAGTTTTGTAATTTTTCATCCTCCTCAAAGGAAAGTTCCATTCAACTTCCACCTAACTCTAAATGGGAAACAGTTGCAACAGGATTCCTGTATTAAATACCTAGGAATTTTAATTGATTCAAATTTATCCTGGAAACCTCAAATTGCATGCATTGTAAAGAAAATTAAAAGAAGTGTAGGGATCTTGTCTAAGCTTCGCCATTATGTTAATATTGATATTCTCACTAATCTCTATTACTCTTTAATCTACCCATTTCTGACCTATGGTATAATTATCTGGGGTAATACATATCCAACTACACTTCAGCCTTTATATATTTTACAGAAAAAAGCAGTGCGAATCATGACTTTTTCCTCATTTGATGAACATTCAACTCCACTGTTTAGATTATTAGCAATTATGAAGCTCTCTGATCTTGTTACATTTCATATTGCACTTTTTATGCATAAATTTCACAACAAGTTACTACCTTCAAATTTTGATAGCTTCTTCAATTCAGTACTTAGTATCCATAACTACAATACACGTAGTGCAGCAAATCAATCTTATTACCTGCCTCGAGCTAGAACAAACTATGGAATATTTACTATTCGCTTTCAAGGACCAAAGGTATGGAACTCTCTTGGGAAAGATATAAAGTCAATTCCTTTCAGTAAATTTAAAACAAAATTAAAAAATGAATTGCTGTGCCAGTATTAATGTTACTTTGGTTTCTGTTTTCCCTGAGTAACGAATTTCTTCCCAGTTATTTCTGATTTATTTGTTGCTCTGCATTTAACTTATCATATTCAGGATTTCATTTTTAATACATTTCTAATATATTTGTCTTTTTCCCCATGACTTGTAAATTTCGTTTATTTATAGTTATCTATAGTTTAATTTTGTGTGTGTGTGTGTGTCTGTGTTCTTTCGACCCTAATATTGTAATTTATTCTATGTAATTTGGCTTCCTAGCCTTGTTAACTTTCTAGTTATTTTAGGAAGCCAACACCCTTTTAGTTTTAGTTTTTATTTCATGTAAATTTCAATATTCTTAAGTGTAAGGGTCAATAAAGTTGTTGTTGTTGTTGTTGTTGTTGTTGCTGCTTCGGATCACTAAGACACTTAGGTGAGTTGGTTAAACACCAATCTAGTGTACCTGAATCACGAGTTAGAACTTTCACGATTTGGGTGAGGCCTGACATCCTCTTAAATACCGCAGGGGAGATATTAGTTGAGGCTGGGTTAAAATCCCCGGTCACACAAACCAATGCTTCAGGATAAAGACGAAGAAACCAATCCACAGTCTCCTGTACATGCGAGTATAGGGCGTTATTATCTTCCGATGATGAATGAGGGGGATGGTAAATAAGACCAATAAGGATGGTAGACACCGACCTCGGCAGGCGAAATGGTTTAACATGAAGCCACATTGTCTCGGAGGCAGCACCTCTCAACTCAATCTTGGGTAACACCACACAAGGGATAGAGGATCTTATGTAGACAGCGAGACCGCCACCGTGAGAGGGTCGATCTTTACGGAAAAGCGTGTAGTCCTTCAGGGAAACATGTGAGTCCGGAATCTCATTCGTCAGCCACGTTTCCGTGATACAGGAAATGTCGACGCCATTAAACTCCATAACACACTCAAGTTCATCTACTTTCGGAGCTAACGAGCGTAGATTACAGATCATCAGGTTGGGATCACAAGGCGCCAGCGAATGGGGCACTCTTGACGAAATATCCTGAACATCAACATCCATGGGCACAGTTGGGATTCCTGTGAGCTTCACCACAGGAAAACCAGTACCTGCAGACGGCCGGCGTTTTCGTCTCGAACGAAAAGGCTTTCTGATGCCAAGAGAGCCGAGAGTATGCCATAATTCCTCCGAAAGTCTCTGTTTTGGCATGGTCTTCCCAAGTGACTTTAAATAGGAGCTGGAGTAGTTAATCCTGGACGAAGAAGAATGTAAGATCCAAGTGTGACATTCTTTCGTTTTTTCGCCACTCGTATGCAGCTTTATATTCCATCTTTTCAGTGTTAGTTTCTTCACGCATTTTTTAGTTTGTATGTCTTACGCTTTTTGTTTTTTTTAGTTGTTTGTCCGCATAATTTCATCGCTGTATTATATATAACGCTATCGCAAATAATGTTTTTTTCAGTCCGCGCTAAACGCAAGATCCTTTTTCTGTTCTTATTCGCTCGCATTTCTGTGCAGTTCCGCTACTGCAGTGATTTCTTGGTTTTTTGTGGCCGTTACAATGTAAGTGTTTTTTATTAGATATTTTGGCGTGTAGTAAAAATCTAACCACTTAATACCTTTTGTTTTTTGCTGTAAGGGGTGGACCTTTAGAAATCTCTGAAGGGGAAAGGGTAGAAAACTTTCACTGCTCGGCTGAAGGACCATCTTTAGGTATTTAACCCCTGCACAATTTTTTACGGGTCGTCTGCGGCAGGTTCTACCTGAAGTTGATAGATACCTATTCATTCCAAATCCATTCTATTCTTGTTTACGGTATTACAGTGATTTCGCAGTAGTTGTTGTTTGCTTTCAGTTCATACTCAGTGATACACTTCTCCTCTTTGCCAACAAACAATTGTGGGTTGCTCGTGTCAGGGAGATCTGTCAGGGGTTTATATTAAGAATTACCGAAATGTGTTAATTTATTGTACGTCAATATAAAATGACGAAATAATTGTTAAATTTATACCAATTGATGTCAGTTTTTTATGCGTCTGCCTTCCTTTTATTCTAAATCTCAAGCGGTTCCACAACAAACTCGGACAATGTTATGATTAAATTTATGATCATATAAGAGGACAGGACCAGAAGCGTATCATAGTAAAGAAGTGAGTGAATTTCATTCAAAATGACGCGAACTATGCTCGTCTGAAAGACACAAAACATCAAGATGGCAATTTTTCATGTGAAGATTTATTGTTGTACATCAAGTTTCTATATATTTTATAATAGTAATTGAACTGAGTGGAGTACATTATATTGCACTGTTGAGAGCCAATCAGATTGCATGCAAGAATCTCCAGTGATTTCAAAATAAGTGTAAAAAAGGTCAAAACAATGCACTCCTTGTCAATGCAACTATATAACGCCAAGCGACTTTGTTTCAACTCGACCAGAGGATTGAATTCATGATATCAACGAATTCATGGTCAAATGACAATTCTATGAATATGAAAAGACATTTCAAAGATGAGCCAACACCAAAAGTTTAATACCAACACGAAATTAGTTAACCAAACGATAGTGGAGTGTCACCCGGACATGTTTGAGTTTGATCTTCAAAGGGGCCGAATTATCGTTACCAGCTACAAATTCACTTGCAACAGTTATCAGGCAAAGTTTTTTTGTTTTCTCTTTGTCTAGTGTAGATTGCTAAACCTTGTGTCACTGTCTAGCGAACCCACGTCGGTTCAGTCTTCGAATACCAGAAAAGGATCCGCTCGCCAGCTGCGCTGGTTTGCCCTGAAAAACTAAGTAGGATCGAAACCGCAGCTCAAAAACTTGCAATTTCACTAAGAGATCGCATGTGTCATAAAAAAAAAACGGCAATAATGCGTTATGCAAACTTAGGGAGTGATAGATATGGTTAACCAAAATAAAATAAAATAAATACGAAAGAAAATCATCTAAAAAAAAGTTGGGTGGACTCGGCGTTTCAAACAATGACGGCTTGCAGGTCGTCTTACTGTCCCGGGGGGATACTCCCGATGATGGCCTATACGGGGAGGCTCCGCCCAAAAGGGGTACCTTTTTCACGCTTCAAGTATATGAAAGGGTAGGGATTTCACGAGTCGAAGTATATGAAAGGGTAGGGAAATCTGTCATTTAGGTGTTTCAAAGGGCCTTTCATCAAAATATTTCGAACAGACATACCGTACTGTTGAAATTTATTGAACGCTACATAAAAATAACTCGAAGGCTTCCTGTTTTAGGTATACGGAAGGGGTACCATTTGTCAATGGAAAGTATACGAAAGGGGTACTTTTTCTGTTAGTAAGCCCCCGGGCTTACTGTAGCCTGCATAGCTGGCTGTTTTGTCCGAGCCCGGATTTGCTGCGTTTTCGACTGCCACCTCCTAATTCACAATTTGACAACTTGTTGTTGACAGCTTTTGACGATCGAGTTAACCCAACAGTCAAAGGGCAGATGGTAATATGAACCGTTGCACCGTATGGGACTCGTCAACAACAGTCGCCGACAAAGCTCAATTGAGTTCGCTGTCTTGTTTTAATACCACAAGATATGGCTTCTCCAGCACTGTTTCTGCAGAGCAGTAGATAAATTGCGGTGGATTTTACTGTTTCAGGCGACAGTTCCATCGCCGTGCAGTTCAGGCACAATATTTCTGAAATCTGGTCGCCATAATTATAATCACGCTCGTTCTATCTTTGGCGAGCGCATATACTTAGCCTGCTTGGCAGGCGCTAGAAAGGGGAAGAGGAGGGGAAAGCGGACGTACGCGCAAAGCGAGGGGAGCGTGCGCGGAGCGCGGCTGGAGGGAGAAGGCTTCGCACGCGCTTGTTCTCCGCTTCCCCTACCCTTTCTAGCGCCCACGCACGCTAGCATATACTGGGAAGATCAAGGCTTGCCAATTAAAACGGTCCATACGCCGGCGTACGAGTGTCCCAATGGGGTTAATCGTCAACCGTCAAGTGGCCAAAAATTTTACCGTCAACCGTCAAAGCTCCCCCCCACTGGCACCCTCGCGTACGGACTACTCAATGAGGCTCCGAATCCAAGCAGGCAGTTTCTAGTTGTTCTTCCCAGGCTAAAGTCGTCTCGGCTTACGCTAAAATGCCTATAAAGCCCCCGGGGCGCTTATTTGTTATCAGGCCTCGTTGACGGAGAACTTATTAGAGAGGGAGGCTTTTTTTAAATCTTAAAACACCATTTTCGCCAAGGCGGGAGCGAACCTAAACATCATTTTTTTAGCTGCTTAACATGGATTTCACGTTTAACTTAAATATCTCGTTCACGTTTCAAGCAATTACAGATCCCTATGCTCATCTCACGAAGCTATGTTGTGGAGTATTTTGTGGATTTTTTTTAGTGATTTGGGGTATATTTGGAAAGGGATAATTTTTCTCAAAGGATTAGTTTAATTTAGGGAAATACTGGAAATATTGAAGATTTAATGGAGGTTTAAAATTGGAATTTGAAGTTAGAAATTAGTACAAGTAGACGTACACCAAATAGTTCCCAGCACGCTGCAGTGCCCTTGTGGGGTGTAAACTTTCTGGTGGTGGTTCTAAACATTCTTTTAAACATTTCAATCCCTTCTTTACTGCTCCTTAAAATTTTACTCCTGTTCACGTTAAAGCCCCGGCCCCGCCTTAAAATATATTTGTGCAAAACGCAAGCAAGAGGAAACAACTGTAGGGAAACTTTAAATGGAAAAAGTTAGTGAAAACAACATTCAGTCTGCTTGAAAATATACAACATAAAAACAAAACCTCTGTCTATGAGATATGCTTTTTCAAATTTTCATACTGTAAGGTTTTTTATTTTACGTTACACTGTTAACCTCTACTATAGCATCATGTTATATCAACAACTTATTTTAAATTGTAATGCTGTTTTACCTTAGGGTTAGACTCTGTAACACCTTGATGAAGGAACGCTGTGCCTCCCGGAATATTGGTTCAATAGAGATACTGAGAATGAATATATGAAAATCATATATTTGAACTGCTGATTAAAGAATGAATATGTGAATGATCATCGCAGTTATAAACAATACTTGAACAGTAGTGAAAATAAAGCCTGAAAAAAATTCGAGCTTCTACGGGAATCGAACCCACGACCTCTGCGATACCGGTGCAGTGCTCTACCAACTGAGCTAACAAGCCAACTGGGAGCTGGTCATTTTCTTGGTTCGTAATATACCCATGAGAAATGAATATGGTGAGAATGTGAGAATGAATATATGAAATTCATATATTTGAACTGCGGATTAAAGAATGAATATGTGAATGATCATCACAGTTATGAACACTTCTTAGCGAATAGTGAAAAAAAAAAACACAATTTAGGATTGGACGGGAATCGAACTCACGACCTCTGCGATACCAATGCAGTGCTCTACCAACTGAGCTAAGTCAAGCCAACTGGGAGCTATTCCTCACCATGTAACCAGCGTTGCGTCCTTTTTTACTGCGATAAATCTCGCTCTTTTTCCCAGTCAGGAAGTCTGGCCTCTACAAAACTGAAGTTGAAAACACTGAAGACAGGCGTATCGCGGGTAGTCAAGCCTATCGCTCTCTTCTTTTCATGACTGTTTGACACTTAGTCCTGGGAAGTCCTTGATTGGTTTATAGTGACTCGAAGTGGCATCGTTAGTTTCAAACACCAACTCTTTGATGGATCGATACTTCGAGAATTTTTCGTTTGTTTCCTTGAACATGGTATCAAAACATTTCTCTATTATTTCTCAACAAGTTGTGGTCACTGCTTTGACATATAAGGTTATCAAAGCAACATTACAGCCTCTTAGAAACACCCTTAATTAATTTTGGCTTTGTGTCTGTAACTCAAAAAGGAGTCTGATGACCGCCATTTCTTTGTTATTGAATTGCAATCGGTGCTTGCATATCGCACATATTTTTGACGTAAAGTTGAGATTTTGTGAAAGGATAAATAGATACGTGCTTTGCATACCGCACATATTTTTGTAAACTGAGGATAAATAGATACGTGCCTCGCCTCATAAAGTTAGAAGAGAAGGCAACCAGAATTGTAAGAAGCTTTAGTGATTTTCTTGTACCTTTTGCTATTTTTGTAGTTAGTTGTATCTTTCCAACATAAATCTTAAAGAACTTAATCGTTAATTCAATAAACTATTTGTCCAAAAATCTGTTTGGTGGACGTCTCTTCCAAGGGAATACGCATATATCCAATTCAATCAGCATATGAAGATTCATCTTTCTGCAAAGTTTTAAAAAATTCGGTACATAAGGTTCAGAGGCACCTTAATTTTTCGATAGTTTAAAGTTGCTCTGAACTCCATGTACAGCTTTTTTTAAAACTTTGCAGAATGTTTTATCTTCAAACGCTGATTGCAACTCAATAGTAAAACACGGGGGTCATCCGACTTGTTTTTGATTTACAGACACATAAGGCCAGAATTAAGGGTGTTTCTGGGGGCTGCACTGTTGCTATGGTAACCTGATATGCCAAAAAATTGATCACAAATTGTTGATAAATAATTGGGAATTTTTTTCTATCGTGTTCATGAAAACAAACCAAAAATTGTGGGAGTATCGATCCATCAAAGCGAAACCATTTTGAGCCACCTGTAGTGAAACTGTACGGGTCCGCAAATGATCGCAGGACCGCAAATGACCCCGGACCGCAAATGATCGCGACTAAAAAAATAATGGAATGGCATGGACGGTGAAATAGTGTGGATACGGAATTGGCGTGAATAGCAATTATTGTTATTAAAACCATCTTAAATCATAGCTCACAACTAGCATCTTTTCCACACGTTCGGCTGAATTTTTTATTAACTGCAACAACTGATAGATATGAAAAACTGATTTAAATTGCAGGCTAAAACTTTTGTTTTCTTTGCAACCAGATTCCCTTTAACAGATTTTCTTTAATAACGCAACATACGCCTCGTATCTCTCCTCAGCTAAACATTGTTATTTGTGTGGGTTACAGTATCTTCAAATCTAATTTTATCAGTCCATTAACATCATACGACTGATAACAACGGCAACAATAGTAACAAGAACTTAATGTTTTGGATAATAAGATTCCGTCCAACATATGCTGCGCTGCTTGGTTTTTCGTTGCCATGTGTGTCCTCAGCTTAAGTTCCTAACTAAAATTCCTTCAGTAGGCAACTGTTGCAAAAAACGCTGTCGTCTGAATAAAACTGCAACACTCCACCTTCATCACTCTTGAAAGGCACCGTGTGAGTAAGACTCGAACTGCCTTCCACATCTGGGGCAAATTTCTTCAGTTATTTTCCCTTCGCCGTATTTCTGCTTTAATTCCTGGACAATTGCTAGTTGGGAATTCTGAGATGCTATTAGTTCTAGGCCATACCCCCAGTGGCTTGCTTTTTGTTTTCACAAGCGGCTGGATAAATGACTTTCAACCCCATTTCTCCTAGTAAGCTTGATACAACAGCCACCGGGATTTCGAGCATGTTAATTAGGCCCCATAAGGCAATCCAGTCACCCACTCGCCATCCTTCGCAGATAGGTGTCCCATGCTCTAAGATGAGTGCCGTCCGGGTGGATGGATTACTTCGGAGATAATTTACCAAATCAGATTGCAATTTTGTGGCACTGTACGATACTCTTCCCAGGCTAATTAGCTGGTCATTTATCGCATGGAATAAACAGTTCCTATCTCCTGGGGTTGGGGGCTGGCGATACGAAAGCCCTGCATTTCCCACTTCCTACATTTGTAATGCACAGTTTACTATGATTGTTTTCCTCTGTAATAATTTAAGATTTAGTATTGTTTATTTATTGATATAGCTAGAATGATTAATTGATCATGTAATTTTTGATATCTTTTTACTTTTCTCGGCATATTAGCATGTATTGCTAGGGGCCTAATCAGCCTCATCAACCGCCGAGTTGAAATAAAGTTACCTACCTACCAACCTTATCTAACCGACTCTTTGGCGATTCGCTGCTGTCGGAAGCTTGCTGGCAGTCTGTCATCCACTGGAAAACTTCGGGGAAATTGTCACTGCGCAAAGCTGACTCAAAATTTAATAAATCGTTCGCCATTTCATTTCGGGGATGTTCGTCGAGCGTAAGGCCGGTATGGTTGCCATTAAAAAAAAATAACTGCTTTGCAAACAGACAAGTAAATACACCACAATCAGTATCATTCCTTTGCTTTGGACATTGAGGTGTACACTCGTCCCAATTATCCTCCTGGAAGAGAGTTTTATCCTCATCAAAAAGACACCGAAGTTCATTTCTGATAAATCTTTCTTTGATCGTATCAAAAATCGTTTGGTGAGTTGCTGCATTGCAATTAGCAGAATCATCAGTCAATGGTGCTCAGTAGTAAGATGTACTGGTACCATTAATTGTTCATACTCCCACAGAGTCTTGTTGCCTATATGGTTGGAATATGTAGATTTTTCGACAGGTCGATGTAGCGAAGGATAAAAGTAGGAAGTTGCAAATCCCCATTTCCCTTCTCCAAATAAATGCCTGATTATCTCTTAAAAATTCAAAATACAAGTTTATAGTGTCACCACGCAGCTTTCCAAAGGAGATTATTTGATTGACGCTGGTTTCTAACAAACTGGCATTGTTTGTTCAATTGCTCGTTTGACTGGTTCAACTTGGGAATCTTCCTGGTCTATGCATGTGGTATTTCGTTTACTGCTGTCACTCTTTGCTCTTTGCTGTCTCTCATTCTCCTCCTCTTTTGTTAGTGAGGTACCATCATCTACCTTAAACCAGCCCTTTTTACTCTTAAGTGTAACTTGATCGTTGCAGCTAATAACTGGTACTTCTGTATAGAATGATCGGCCTCGTGGATAAACCCCTCAAAGGTGCTCTTTAGCGAGTTTTTCTTTCCCTTGACTAATTTCTTTGAAACAGGGACTCGAATCAAAACGGTTTCTCCCTTGTTATAGAGTGAAGGTGGAATTCGCTTTAACTCCCTCTTTACCATATACTGCGCAGCCTCATTAGACGAATTCAGAGCTTTCTGCTTGATAGAATCTCGTTGCCTTTCTAGCTCTGTCAGTTCTTCTCTCTGGTTTGGGTCTATTTGAAAGCTGTTTTCACTTTCTTCTGGGACTTCATATTTCTTCTTTCCCCCAAGAAACAGCTTCGGCTTTCTACCGAAGTACACTTCAAATGGAGAAACAAGACCAAGAGATCGATGTGGCGATTCATTATAGAGTTGCTGGTACTGTTGAAGATAATCCACCCAGTTGAGATCGGCGTTGTTGTTGATTTCATCAAACTTTAGTTTCTCCTTCCACGTTCTGTGTGAGTGCTCGTCTTTTCCTTGCGTCTGGGGACTGTATGCAGAGCTTTTAATTATCCGAAAGTTAAGCGTTTCACAAACAGTCTGTACTACTCCCTTGAATTCCGGACCCTGGTCGCTTTGCAAAATTTCTGGCCCCGGTTGTTCAAAGAGTGGATAACCCTTATCTAGCGGATAAATCGCTATTCGGCAGATACAATTTATCCACTTGGGTCATTCCGGTTGTTCGAAGCTTGGATAGCGTTATCCAGCCACTATCCAGCGGATAAAGTCATCCACATCTGGGTAGGTCGTATAAATATTTATCCACTGGATAAAACTGTTGAAAAACAGACATGGCTGCTCGAACAATTAACCATTTAATTAAAAAAATTAAAACAAAGTTCCTGGAAAACCTACAGACGCATTAACTGGAAAATAAAGAAATCGGTAACAAGCGATTGATCGATCTTTCAATACTGTTGGTATTTTAATGTGGACGGGTATTCTGTAATTGCTCCTTTTATTTTCTAGGAGAAACACGCATTGTGCCATCGTTCGAGGGAGAACTTTTTTGGAGAACAGCAAAATTGATGACCACATACTTTCCTTCAAAGATATTTTAATTCCATGAAATTAAATATTACTTTTTGATCGCTTGACAAATCTAACATCAGTTACGTTCGTTGGTCGCTCGACATGTTGTTAGCTAGCACTACACTGCCTGGAGATTTAAAAGATTTAGTTTTTAAAGAATTGTTTTCCCGGGCCAAAAAAGTTGCAATTAAGCAATACCTTTCTGTCAAAACTGGAGTCTTACCTTGCTTTTGGTACACTGTAAATGCTCGTAGTCAAACGAAACTTCAAAAATTTTTCCTTCGCGGCAACATGCGGACTGCTGCAGAGGCTTTAGATTGCTTTGTTTGTGGCATAAATCTAAATGACTTGATGTTTTTATCATTTTCTAATCGTTTATGAACTGAAATAGGTATGGTAATAAGAGAAATAAGACCGTAAAACGTCGGGCAAGTTGTCAAGGCGTTATTTTTCAAAATATTTCAATAGGCTAGTTTCGAATTGTGGAAGAACAAAAGAACCAAGTCGAGGTTCAGGGGAATAATTTGCATTTTCCTTTGTTTTTCACAAAAGAAAATGCAAATTATTCCCCTGAACCTCGACTTGGTTCTTTTGTTCTTCCACAATTCGAAACTAGCCTATTTCGGTGCTAGAAAAACCGACCTAATGTGAGTGTTATTTTCAATATGTCGATCGATCGGCTTTTCACAGACACGCAAAAATTTCATGACAGGAAAGTTTCTAACGAATGGTTCATTCTTACAAGTGTCTTAGCAAGCCTACTCTGAAACCTATTCAAGAGGAATTTCAAGGAGACAAAAGTTAAACAATATACAAATTATAAGCTCAATCATTGTTGTGCTCCTTTGCATCAGTAGACCGCAGTCGTTGACCGCAGGACTCAAAACGAACGTATTTCAAATTGTAAAAAAAAATTAAACGAAAATTGGCTTTATACGAGGGTGGATGCATTGACAAGGAGCTTAATTATCACTGTGAAAGTTCAAGATAAAAGGTAGGCTAATTTACAGAATTTCTATTAAATGCCACTGTTTATCGATAAAAGGTCGATAGACGGTATCGGAAAGGTAATCTTACCCTCTGTATCCTATGTGTTGCCGATATGGGGAAGTTTTACTAACAAGGACGGGCTCCTTGCTCCCTGGAATCTCTACATTGTAGAGCTGCTAAGTTAATATAAGGCCTTACGCGAGATATGCCCACCACAGAAGTACTCACGACTGCCAAATGGGATTCCTTACACCTTATGTACAAAAGTTAAGTTGGCAACATTAGCATACAAGATTTTTTATGATTGTACTCCTCCCTCTATGGGTCACATTTAACCAAGAAGACTACTCCTATCCATCATTTACATATTTCATGAAAAATTCAATAGCATTCAGAGCATCTATTGTGTGGAACCTCCTCACTCCGGATCTCCGGAGAAAAGTTGTCCCGAGTAGAAGGGTCATGCGCCTAACCGAGCTACCCTGGGCGAGCCAACTTTTCTTACATTTCCTTACAAAACTTGGCGAACCGTTTACATGAGAAACAAAAAGTTGGCTCGGCTAGAAGGGTGACCCGCCTAGCCGGGTCACCATCTTTCGATGGTAGGGTCACCCTCCTAGCCGAGTCACCTTTCTACATATAAACACTTTGGCTCGCCTAGCCGGGTCAATTCGGTCAAGGTGAGCATCAGAGCATGCGCGAGTGCTGCTGGCTCGAGCAAAGGGGTCAACGTTTTCTCATATAAACGCTCACTAAAGTTGACTCGGCAGGGGGGGGGGGTGAACCCTCTTAGCCGGGACAACTTTTTCCATATAAACAGGCCCGAAGAAAAATCCTGGATCCGACCCTGAGTTTACGGGTCCATACTTGAGCTCACTATTTTATGATTTTACATCGAATCATTTCCAGCCTTCCTCGCAGCTACACATTCTATTGTTTAGTAAACTACACTACGTCGTTATACGGGATCCTTCAATTTCAGCTCTCTCCCTGTTTCCGCCACTGATTACCTTTTCCCCCTCAGATATTCACACTGAATCACATACTGAAATTTTCTGGGAAGATCCACAACCGATCAAAGGACGAAGACTTGAGTTCGACGGAAAACCCATTTACGCTACTGGGCAGCGATGTCTATGACTGCCAACAGGGTAAGGACTGGAATAATTCTATCGCAGTTACAATTAAGAGATCGTGGAATAATAGAACTAAAGAGATATAAAACCCACCAGACAACGAAAAAGATGGATTACCAAGCTCAGATAATCGTTCGAGAGATACTTCCGTTTCCCAGATTTAAGGTACTGTTTCAATTCAGGATTTATGTTTTATGAGAACTTTTTTAGATAACAATCACGAGGCTCACGATCGAAAAAAAGGAAGAACACTCAGTGGAGAAGGAAAGAGGCCTCGAAAAAGATACGAGCTGGTTTAAAAGGGTCATTTTGTGTGGAAAGAAGGTGCTATGTGCAATCACCCAATGCCAATGACCATGAAGGACACGCAGTGGGCAGGGTAAGAATTTTGAACAACTTGCAGTGACAAATACCATTCGACTAACGCCTTATCGGGCTAAAACACTCATAGGGTGTTGTATATGCTGTTGTAGGTAACAGGCTTTCTTCAGTCAGTCGATGAACATTTGAAGAGAAAAATAAATGACCTGGTAGTTGAAGGTGTCCATAATGTCCCCGAGATGAGCCGGCACTTTAAAACATTTCGTTAAACATGAACTCTGAAGAAGTTTCTTTCCAACGAAAGAAGCAATTAGATCACACATGTAAGCGGCGCCCATACAGCAACAGTTCTCATTTATTGACCAGGATAAGAAAACGTGGAGAGCGTAGTGGAACAGTGGGCGTTGAAAAATCTAGAAGACCAGTTTTTCTTTCGTCCACATTCTTTAACGAAAAAACAAAAATTACCACTACCAAAAACGTTACTCTTCGTTTATCAGACCGAAGATCAGCGACATTTACTTAAACGCTACGGCAATAAACTATGCCTACTTGATGCTACTTAAAAAACTGTTTGATACGCTTTGCCGCTCTTCTTTGTCGCTATGAAAACCAATTGATTACCAGCCTGTCGGTGCTTTTGTAACTCAGGATGAGACGTCGTCGTCGTCAATACTAGAGGCCCTGGAAATTCTTAAGGCTTGGAACCCAACATGGAATCCAGAAATCTTCTTTACAGATTGTTGTGAGCAAGAAATACTGTACGTGCAATAGAGGGTATCTTTCCATGTGAGTACAGTGTAGTCAAATCTGATAACATTTTCATTAACGCTATCGCTCTGTTTCGGTTTATCGCTATCCCTATCAAATGATAATTGCAGGTAAACCAATGGAGTGTTAATTGAACGACGCTTACAGGCATTTGTATTTAATTTACGTATTCGATAGCGTGCAAAGTGTTCCTTTGTGATTTTCAACGGGAGCAAGCCTGGGAACGGTGGTTGTCAAAACAAGCAAATGCCATGACTAACAGAAAGAAAGAGTTATTAACAATGGTGCGCCTCATTGCCAGGGCATCAACAGGCGATGAGTACGAATCTAGGCGAGAAGCATTACAATCTAGGCCTAGTTGGTGTCTTAAGGAGAGCCACAACGTCAAGACAATGGTTTTCAAACACTTGGCTCAGGTAGAAGGAGCCAGTAACTACCCACTTCAACCCTGTGGCGGATGTAGGGTGAGGGTGAGGAGGGTTCAGATATCCCCTCCCTAAATACACCCATCAGTCCCGAGGATTTTATGTTTACGTAATTTAGTTGAAAATGAAAATTGTTACCCCCCTCTCCCCTCCCCAACTGAAGTATGACATTTAAACAGTCTAACTAATTGAAGTTTAGCAGTGCCTGTAGAGATTATTATCTTTGTAATGGTTTTAACATTATGCATTAGCTGGAACCCACCCCACTTTAAAAATTCCTGGATCCGTCCAACTTTGGTGGCAGTGATATGAATTACTTGGAAGAAAGTTCTAAACTGAAAAAAGTAATGGTAAGACAATATTAAAACTTAACTTTAACTGGAGCTAACTGTTCATCCGTTACTCTTCGTTTATCAGACCGAAGATCAGCGACATTTACTTAAACGTTACGGCAATAAACTATGCCTACTTGATGCTACTTAAAAAACTGTTTGATACGCTTTGCCGCTCTTCTTTGTCGCTATGAAAACCAATTGATTACCAGCCTGTCGGTGCTTTTGTAACTCAGGATGAGACGTCGTCGTCGTCAATACTAGAGGCCCTGGAAATTCTTAAGGCTTGGAACCCAACATGGAATCCAGAAATCTTCTTTACAGATTGTTGTGAGCAAGAAATACTGTACGTGCAATAGAGGGTATCTTTCCATGTGAGTACAGTGTAGTCAAATCTGATAACATTTTCATTAACGCTATCGCTCTGTTTCGGTTTATCGCTATCCCTATCAAATGATAATTGCAGGTAAACCAATGGAGTGTTAATTGAACGACGCTTACAGGCATTTGTATTTAATTTACGTATTCGATAGCGTGCAAAGTGTTCCTTTGTGATTTTCAACGGGAGCAAGCCTGGGAACGGTGGTTGTCAAAACAAGCAAATGCCATGACTAACAGAAAGAAAGAGTTATTAACAATGGTGCGCCTCATTGCCAGGGCATCAACAGGCGATGAGTACGAATCTAGGCGAGAAGCATTACAATCTAGGCCTAGTTGGTGTCTTAAGGAGAGCCACAACGTCAAGACAATGGTTTTCAAACACTTGGCTCAGGTAGAAGGAGCCAGTAACTACCCACTTCAACCCTGTGGCGGATGTAGGGTGAGGGTGAGGAGGGTTCAGATATCCCCTCCCTAAATACACCCATCAGTCCCGAGGATTTTATGTTTACGTAATTTAGTTGAAAATGAAAATTGTTACCCCCCCTCTCCCCTCCCCAACTGAAGTATGACATTTAAACAGTCTAACTAATTGAAGTTTAGCAGTGCCTGTAGAGATTATCATCTTTGTAATGGTTTTAACATTATGCATTAGCTGGAACCCACCCCACTTTAAAAATTCCTGGATCCGTCCAACTTTGGTGGCAGTGATATGAATTACTTGGAAGAAAGTTTCTAAACTGAAAAAAGTAATGGTAAGACAATATTAAAACTTAACTTTAACTGGAGCTAACTGTTCATCCGTTACTTTTTTTTCACATTTTAGAGATGGGTGTGCTGCTATTGAAAAGAGAAATTTTCTATCGTAAGCATATCCACTATTAATGGCCTTGAAAGAATAAACGAAGACTTTAAGTAGCAGCACCTGTGGAGGAGAAATAACAATTCCATGAGCAGCATGCTCGGAGTTCTGGTGGACGAGTTCTCTTCAGCCAAATTTCAAGGGTATAAATTGATAAATACATATGAATATATATACACCAATCTCTTTTACCATTGCTTCCGAGCAGAAGTTCTCTGCCATGGTAAAACGCGAGTGCTTTGAGTGTCTTCGGAACAAAAACATTAGGTAAAATAGTCATTCAGATAACGCAAGCCTCAAATCGTTACCTTTTTATGGTTGGCGAAGTAGAAGAAAAACATTTTGTTAAGTTCGTCATTCTTTTGTTTTTGTTTGTTTGTTTGTTTGTTTTTTCAGGTATGTGGACTTCAAGACGCGTTGGTTTTCTTGGTGCCGCCGGTGTAGTCCAGATATTCCTAAATTCTTACACGACCGACCCCGTCCTTTTATTGAGAACTGTATGGCAAATATAGCGTTCGCTGAAAGTTCCTCGCAAAGGGTCATTTTCCCTTCATAGAGCTTTCACTGTTAAAAGTTCAAACAACAAAACGACCCACGAAGTCTTCATGGGGGACGACTCAAATCTGCCTCCTAAATGTACGTGCCAAGAGTTCCAGAAAACAAAGTGGCCATGTAAACACTTCTTTGGTATTTTTAAGGACTTCCCAAAGTGGACCTTCGTCAGCTTAGCTGATACTTACATTGGTAAACCTTTCATCCCTCTAGATGATCGCATTCTGTCTCCAATCATTGCTAGTGTTACCCAGAATTCTGAAGAAGAAAACGGTACTAGCCACAGTCTGCAGTTCGAGAATCCGGCAACCGAACCTGGTGTTCATGTTCCAGTGATTCAGGATGTCCTACACCGAAGTCCTGACATTCTTACAAAAGCTATCAACACTTTTTTTTTCACATTAGAAATAGCGAGGAGGCTACCAAAAAGATGGGAAAAAAACAGGGAAACATGCGTCCTAACAGAGCAGAAAGAATGTCGGGAAAGATTGCAGGACAAAACCTACCTGGTTCAGAATACGTCGGATTTGACCAGAGTCCGCGCGTTACTTGATAACATAATACTATACTTGCAGGAGAACCTGAATTACCAAAAAGATATTCCACTAGAGCCAGTCAAGGAGAATAAATCAGGAAACACAGCAAGAGGGGCAAATAACTTGCCATTAAAAAGGAGAAAGAAAAAAGACAAAAAAACAAAAAAACAAAACAAATTCAGTGGAAGAGCCGGCTCTAAATTAGCCATTATGAGAAAAACGGTTATGATGAATGTTCCTATCACCAAGCCTAAGATGGTAAAAGCAAACAGAAAGATTGCCTCTCAAACACAACACTGTGGTTGTGGAAATCACGACGTGGAAATAAAAGAGTAAGAAAAACAAGTTGAGATGTCTCCCCCTCGCATCGGCAGTAAACGTCCCGCCAATGACGAGAAAAAGGATCCCTCATCTAGCACCGCAAACATTGACACCCCTCCCGCCAAGAGCAGGCGACCGAGCGGAAACGACAACCAAATCTCTGAATGTGAACCCCCACCCCCCCCCCCCCCGTCCAAAAAACAAACAACAGAACTTCGAGAACAAATAAAATAGCAACCCAAACACTGATTGTGAGGTCACTGGCACCGAAAGGATCAGCATCCCATCCCTCCACAAAAAAAGACAGAACGTCGATAACAAAGAAAATAGCGACCCAAACTCTGACTGGGAAATTACTGGCTCGAGAATGAGCAAAACTTATAACGAATGGAAAAATGCTAAGCGATGCCGTAATAAACCCTATACCACGAACAGAATCCGGGTGTTGGCGGTTTGGAGGATACGACCATTGGACACTTACGCATGTTATCTGTACAAAAAGGTGAATTTGTTCAGGTGTTACATGATTACAACCTTCACTGGGTGTGTATTTCTAATACTAGGGAGCTTTAAATTTGACAACGAGTGCGAGATTTAGGACGAGTACGACTTTTTAAATCTAGTTCGCGCGCCTTACATAATCACTCCGTACAAAAGTCCTGTTTCTAAAATCTACTTTTCTGTTATTAAGCAATAGGGCAGAATAAGGGATCTGTGGAGGCGACGGGTTTCAAATTTGAAAGTGGTACTCGTTCTCGATCTCGTACTCGTACTCAATTCTAAAGTCCCCGATTGGCTAAAACAAAAACGAAGTAAACTACTACGACAGCCCCAGCGATAGCTATGTGTCATGGAACCTTGTTCAACAGATAGCGTCGATCGTTCACGGGGATGAGTCTGAACTTGTAATTAAAACCCGAAAGTTCAGAGGCAAACTAATGGTGTGGACTGTAGACTTTTTTGCGCTTACCTTTGCTACCAGCCTTCTGAACGGCATGAATCCAAAGGAGGAAACGTATTCTATTACAGATCTTCGCCCACATTTAATTCTCTGTTTTCAAGTCGGGCACATGACAGCCTTTCCAAAGCGGGTCAGGAATACCACCCCGGAGACCAGCCGACAGGAAAGCCCGGGAATGGAAATGGCCGAATGCGAGAATTGTGGGAAGTGGTTTCATCAGAAATGTGAAGGCATTCCAGTTATCGTATTAAAAGATAGAACTTCATGGATCTGTAAATCATGTACAAGCGGCCTTCAGTAGTGAACAGCTTTGGTAAAAAAGGAAAAAAAATTGAACAAAAATTGGCACACGGGTGTGAAGACCTAACATGTTGGTAATATTCGCTTTAAATCGACGAGACGTGCACGTCAATTTTCGTTACGTTGAGTGACTCATTCCAGCGGATGTTTGGCAATATCCGACTGTCAACGAAGATTTCTACGAAGATGAACACCCGAAGATGGCTAACCGTTGGTCAGCCTAGTCGCTTGGCGTTCCCTCTCAGTTTCCACCCTTGTCCGCTCGAAGTCTGGGAAGGAGTGGGCGATAGACCGCCTAGCAAATATTGCCAAAATACCCCTGATTTTAGCGCCAAAAAAACCCTTGTTGGAATTTACTAGTTTCCATTCCGTAGCGTGTAAAAGCTTACCGCCGATGCGACAAATCCGTTCAATGGAAATGTCCACAAATGACAGTAAGTTCTAACTTTGTGGAATAACCGTTTTGGTCCGTTATTTTGCGTTGCTTTTCCGTTCAAAGTTCTGTCGTGTTCATATTAAAGTTACATGTACTTCGCCGCACATTTTTTTATCGTGAGCATAACTTTTGTAGATTCAGATGAGTGCGATGTGGACACACATCCTTTGTGCAGCAACCTGAAAGGTAGATTATGCGATTACTGTAACGTACGATCTCGTGCATATTTCAGTGTTGTTTATGGTGGGTATGGCAAGTATTTGCTAGGCGTTCTCGGTGAGTCTCTCTCGGTGATGTCACCGCTGACAGTTGGTTTTGACCGAGCCGAGAACACCTAGGGACTAGGTTGACCGTAGGTATATTTTGTGCCAACCGGATGTCTTCTTGTCGCCAGAGCGCACGATCCTGCTCCTGTTCACAGTTATGGACATTCCCAAACTCAAGCATGCACAGACGATATGTAAAAGTAGAAGAATTCGAAACATTCCCTCCACTTCACCAAACCAAAATGTCAACACGGAAAAAGCAACGAGCACAGTAACTGGTACAAAGAGCATGAGTCAAGAAGACCATCATTGCGTTGTTTGTTTGTAATGAGTGGAATTCATGCAAGGGCGGTCTGTCCACTTTCATTAGAGAGTTTGCAAGCAATTTGTAGCTGTTACAAAGTAAACATCTGGCGTTTTTTAGGGATAATTTCAGATTTTTCGATTTAGCTCGATTGAGTTTGTTTGGGTTCGATTAGAAACCGAACGCAAATCGAACTCTCACACAAATTTTTGGGTTCGGTTTTGTTCGATTTCCGAACTTATCGAACCCAATCGTTCGATTAAGTTTGATTACCGAACCGTCCGATTAGTAACGTCCTGCGTCTTCAAGTTGAAAAGAAATTCTAGAGTTGTAGAGAAGATTCTTTTTTTCAGAGTGACACACGACATACAGTCAGCTGACACGGTACCAAAGCAGTTATATCCCTTGATTAAAAGGTGGCTTACACTGGTTTCCAGCACTTTCAACCATGTTTACTTTGACGGATTGATACTACCACTATTAGTAGATACCACACAATTGGTGTAAGATCTAAGTGTGACATTTTTTCGTTTTTTCGCAATTTATATGCAGCTTATTCGATCTTTTCAGTGTTAGTTTTTTCACGCACTTTTGTAGTTCTTCAGTTCAGTTCAGTTCTTCAGTTCTTTATTTTTCTAATTAGTATTTTTTTTTTACAAATTCGACATGCCCACAGGTAGCTGATGCTAGTCGAGGTGGGTCATGTCTTAACTAAAAAGAGTAGGTAGGCAAGTTTACAGGAATCAGGAAGATAAATGTACAAGTGCATAAATTATAAAATTAAGTTTGTGAGTTAATTAGTACCATATGAAGAGAAAGCGCTATTAGATATCTTATTTGTACAAAAATACTTAATAGATCTAAATCTGCAATACATAGTTTGTATATCTTGCGCCTTTTGTTTCTTTAGTTGTTTGTCCGCATAATTTCATCGCTGTATTTAACAATACACAGAAGTGGAGGTGAATAGTGGTGGATAGTTTTCCTTCGCCTCTTCCCATGACACCCAGCGCATCTCAATCCATCCTCGCATCCAATCTTCTCTCCGGGCTCCTCTCCCAATAAAACACGTAGCGACTGGGTACGAGTCTGCTGTGACAGTAAGCTTTCTCCCGTTTTTCTTGGACATTAATTGTTGAGTTGTGAATTTACTGCCACAACTATCTCGTACTTTGAAGTTTCAAGTGGTATCAAACAAATGCCCGATCATTGGTGAACAAATAAGAAGAGATTTTTTTAAAGCATTTAGAGATAAAAGAAAAAAACTGCGATAAAACATTTTTTAAAAACATATTAGAACTGAAGTTTTTGAAAAATGACATTTCGACGTTGTGCTAAGGTCATTATCAAGTCAAAATGATAGTTATAAGAAAATGTATAAATACTAAGTAAAAACAATAGATGCTTTTCATCAGGGAGCGTAATCCAAGTTTAAACATACAAACTGATTCCATCCGTGCGCAACTTTTTGCTTGAAAGAACATTCCCGCACATCGATTCCTTATAAAATTGTTATATTTAGTGTATACCACACAAGTGAATAGTGCTTTTCGCGTGCTCTGATTGGTTAACTCGGAGGTGATTAGCAAGTACTATTCACCTCCGAGCAGCCGGCGCGCGAGATTTTACAATTTCCGACCGCTTGAAACAATTATTCACATCAATGTCAGTGAAAATAGTGGATATTTACCTCGCCGCTTCGCGGCTCGGTAAATATCCATCACTATTCACCTCCACTTCGGTGAATAATTGTCAAATATTGCTTTATTTTTCTATCACTATCACTTTGACTTGACAACGACGTTAGCTCAACGTCGAAACGTTGTCGTTTTTCGAAAACTTTCTTGATATAGCTTGATATGTTTTTAAAAATGTTTTATCGCAGTTTTTATCGTTAATTGGTGAACTTGCGTTCTCTTATTGTATTGTTAAATTGTTTTTTTCAAAAGGTCTCATTAAAAGGTGTGTTTCTTCCTCACTGTGAGGTTATTTTCTTGTTCCAACCCCAATGAGACCTTTTGCGTACAATGATTTTCTAAAATCGATTTATCAGAATTCCCATACAAAACCTGCCTGTGCTCAAAACGCACAAAAACGCAAAAGGCCACATTCATTCATCAGGCTTACATTATATCGACATTTGGGATTAAGAGGTGCAATATTCGGTATTTTAAGAAACATTTCTCCCGATTACTTGATTCTAGCCGAGAACTGCCGTTTCAAAATAAGGAGAATGTATGAGATCAAATAGTGTGCGTGACGTCATGCAGTTGGAGTTGTCTCTTGTCTGCCTAATAAGGCGGCGAAATACGAGATACAAAAACCCTCAACTTGTCGCGCAACATTGTTACGTTGCAAGTTTTGGTCGATGTCTCGCGTTTTTCACCTTGCGTGATCAACTTGACCCGCAACAAATTTGTTGCGGGTTGAAGAAATGCAGCGAGCTGATTGGTTGATTTGCTAGGGCACGAGCAAATTTGTTGCGCGAGAAGTTGTGAGTTTGATGAAAAACGAGCAACAAAGCCAAAATTTGCTGCTCAAAGTAGACCCGCGCTCTACTTTTCGCAACAACTTTCTTCAACCCTCAACAAATTTGTTGCGCGACAAGTTGATCACGCAAGGTGAAAAACGGGAAACATCGACGAAAACTTGCAACGAAACAATGTTGCGCGACAAGTTGAAGGTTTTTTTATCTCGTTTTTCGCCGCCTTTAAGGGACGGACCATTAGAATAGTGATGAGGATGGGAGGGGGTTGGGGAAAATACAAAAAAGAATTCTTGCAAGGGAAGGTAGCTGAAAAGAAATCATGCAAAGAAGAAGTGAAGGAAAAAAATTCCTGCAGAGTGAATGGCACTGTCTGGCTGCCAAACTGTACCTGCCTGAAGGGTACTTGGCAGCCACTTTATGCGGCAGTATTGTTAGTCCTGGTAGAATCCCCATTTCTCTACAATTAGAAAAACGGACATATTCCCCTTTCCAGTCTGATACAGACGTTCACTGGGAAGCCTACCACACCAAGTGGCTTCTTGCTGTCTCATTCTGTTTATGTTTGCGAAAAGCTGATATAAAGAAGGCAAGTCTGTATTAGGCCTGTCCCGACTGCGCTGGAAAAATCGTCAAAAAGTGCTCAAAACATGGCAAAAACGTGCTCAAATAGTGCTTGATTTTTATAAAAAGTGCTTGAAATTTAGAAATAGTGCACGAAAGTTGTTCGTAGTTTTTTTATTCAGACTTCCTAGCAGATGTTCATACATATTCCTAGTTTTATCAAACTTTTAACTTCACGATTTTATAATACTGAGGTGACCATAAACAACGTTTGTCCAACAAAAACTCTTTATTATCAGTCAAGCATAGTTTCTAAAGCACACAGCATCACAGAACTGTATGCAATCAATGGTATATCTACAACTGTTGTTAGTTTCTCTTGAATCTATTGTATCGAAGCATCACAGAAGCTTCAATATAATCTCGTAGAGCATTGTCTTGCTGGGCGTTAAAGGCGCTGGAAAGAAGACTGAAAACTCGTTCTGCTGCACTGAACAGAAAAGAGCACTAAAAGTTCAGAGAAACACGAAGTCACGGACCATGCAATCAACCTCGATTGTCCCCATGTATTTCCATGACACAGTCAGCCAGTCAGGCGACAAGGTGGAATTATTCAAATTCATGATAATAGAATTACTCTGCTGTACTGAAACGTTTAAACGACAAAATATTGCATTTAACATATGAAAAATTGTGAAAATGAGCTGAAATGTTTCCCAAAAAGCGACTGAAAAAATGCTCAAATTCTGCTCAAAAGTCAATTAAGTCGGCTCAAGAGTGCTAGAAATGTAAAATAGTGCTCCAAATTCGAAAAAGTGCCGAGAAAGTGCCCAGCGCAATCGGAACAGGCCTAGTCTGTATCCTTTAATATTAAATATACATGAACCGCAAACTCCAAGCTCAGGAGAAACTAATGTGTAAAAGAGGCAAAACCTTTGAACAGCAAGAGTGTGCCTTGCGTTTGGGACCTGAAGAATATCCTCAGTTTTCCTTCCTTGTTTCTTCATACATGTAAAACCCACCGTCATTCATTGTATGAAAAACCAACTGTAATGTGATAAATAAGGCACCTAAAATTCAGGAATAACAATAAAAAACTGTAAAAACGAACGATAAAATCCGACGTTTCGGAGTAGTCATGACTCCATTATCAAGGAAAATATGAACGAGATCATGCAAATTACAGCATTTAAAGCGATTTTGGCGCGAAAAAATTAACATAAGAGGGTGCGAAGTTTATAAAAATACTTTTCGCGCCAAAATCGCTTTAAATGCTGTAATTTGCATGATCTCGTTTATATTTTCCTTGATAATGGAGTCATGACTACTCGGAAACGTCGGATTTTATCGTTCGTTTTTACAGTTTTATGTTTTAAGAAACCTCTTTTAATAACAATAAACATGGGCTCCTGCAATAAAAAATCTTATAAACATCTTATAAATGAAATGATCAACCAGTGATATTTTTGTTTTAATATTGATAGTAAAGCAGAAGAGTGTGTGTAACGTTATAAAAATTAATATTTGTTTGAAGCCCGTTCCAGGCATTCAGATTGTGAGGGGTGTCAAGATAATTACAGATTGCGGCACTAGAAAATCCCTCCTTTCCCCCCTCCCGCAATACAAGGTACGCAGGGTACGCAGATTCCTTTCGTCTACCATTATGTAGGACAAATATCCGGCAATTCTCTGTCTCCTATCAACGTCCAATTTTTTTTGTAACTCTCTTTCTCTTAAGATTACTGGCTCCTCATCTTTTGCATCCTTAAAGCCTTTTTTAGCCTCATTTACACTGCAGCAAAAAATGGGTCCGGACACCCCCCTCCCTCCCCCCCCTTAAAAAAGGAACAGTTGGTTGGGGGACCAGATAATTTTTCCGGGTAAACCTTCCGTATCATGTTTGCAAGAAATGGATCCGGACTCGCTTTTTTCTGGTTTTGGAGCCATAGGCGCTTATGGCAACAAAACCGACAAATAAAAAAAACGAGTCTGGACCCCTTTTGCTCTTCGAAAGTGCTGTGTAAACGGTAAAAAAAGAAAATTGGTCTGTACCAACTTTTTTTTGTGTTCGGACCCATTTTTTTCGGTAGTGTACATGGGGCTTCACATTGTAAGATAAAAGCGCCATTTACTTTACACAGAACTTTCGAAGAGCAAAAGGGGTCCGAACTAGTTTTTTTTTTCGGTTTTCGGGCCATAGGCGCCTATGGCTGCAACACCACATGAGAAAAAAGCGAGTCCGGATCCATTTCTTGCAAACATGGTACGGAAGTTTTACACTGCAAAAACGTCTGGTGGTCCGTACCAACTTCTTTTTGGGTCCGGACCCATTTTTATCTGCAGTGCAAATGGGGCTAAAAAGAGACGTTATTGACAAGGGACTTAAAACCTGCCCTAATGATAACGTTGGCAGTGAAAAAGTCTGGCTTTATCAAATAAGCCGGATAGTGGCTCGGATAGTGGTATATTTTAAACCTCTGTACCAGTAGTTCGCTTTAAGTTTTAAATTTGCCCAAATTTTTATCACTGTCATTTCTGAAGATGCATGTTGTAACATACGAAACGTCAAGTTCAATGAATTCAAGTTCTTAAAACGTGCGTGGTTCGTTTGTCATGTTTATATCCGCAGTTTGTTTTCTTTTTCTCTTAATTCTGTGTATTAATAATTGTAATTTATTAATCATTGTAAGTCCATTGTGCGTGGCAAATAAATAAATAAAAGTAACATAAATGAAAAAAAAAAATAGAAAGAAAGAAAAACAAATTAAAAAAGAAAGCCAAAAAAATTCATACAGGGGACTTACCCACCCCCAACCAAAAAAAGTCCCACCCTCCTCATCACTTTTCTAATGGTCCGTCCCTAAGTCGGCCTGTGTTTTGTCAATCAATCACATACTCATTCTTGAAATTCCTGCTCAGATGAACCGCTCAGATTTCACTGTAGCTTCAGGGTTTCTGCGCGGCAAGTCTGAGGCGATTAGCATTTTCCGCGTTTGCAACTGGACCGTGGCCTGCGTAGTAGACGTTAACTAACCAGTTACTAACCGTGGTTAGTTTACGTCTGCGACGCAGGCTACTGGACAAATTAAAGTAAAACGAGAAACCCGGAATGGGGATAGCAAGTAGCATAGCAAGTCGTCAACCGGGTGACATCGTAAGCCAGAAAGATCCGCATCGTATCAATGTTTTGTTTGTTTGCGATGAGTGGAATTCATCGAAGGGCGGTTTGTCCACTTTCAACAGAGTAGCTGCGATTAATTTAGCGAAAATTTCAAGTCACGAGATCAAGGTGTTCTGCTACGTCTCTCAGAGCAATGAGTTAGACAGAGAAGATGCCAAAAAACACGGAGTGTATATGATAACCGCGAAGAACATTCCCGGAACTGGTGGTCGCATGGAGTGGCTAAGACTTCCTCCTCAAGAAGTTTCGCATCCTGAAGTTGTTATCGGCCATGGACTGAAGTTTGGAACTCCTGCCTTCTGTATTGCGCGAACAACGAAATGCAAGTGGGTGCAGTTTGTTCATGTCTGTTATGAGGACCTTGGAAAATTCAAACTTGCTGAAGTTCCAAGTCCCCAGGGAAGTCCCAAGCCAGACATGATCGAGGAGAATGAGAAGAAGCAGAAAGAAGAACTCAAACTGTGTAAAGCAGCAAATGTGGTTGTTGCCGTTGGCTCGCGGCTACAGCAAAAGTTTAGCAAGTTGCTCCCAGACATTGAGGTAGAGATCATCACACCTGGGATTCTGGAAAGCTTTCGCTACCTCTCGGATAAGAGACGTGGGAGAGCTACGTGTGGTTCAGATGAGTTCAATATCTTTGTATTTGGTCGAGCAAGCTACGAGGATCTGGTTCTGAAAGGATATGATGTTATTGCTGGGGCAGTCGGTTCTCTTGGAGAGAAATTTAAGGTCACATTCGTTGGTGCTGCTGAAGGTCAACACAGAAATATGGAGGAGTGGTTTCTAGAAAACACGTCAGTAGTACGTAAACAGCTGACACAGGCGGTGTGCGCACTACGATCGCGTTGCATCATGGTCGTAAAACTAAAATCGTCTCATTTGCATCCAGGCATTGCAATTCTTGTTACTAGTGAATCTGGAATCGCCAAAGCTTTGGAGAGAGTCAAAGGTGGAAAATCTTGCATCGTTGAATCAGAACAGCCACAACAGTGGGCTCGTAAAATCAAGAAGCTGTTCAAGAAGGGTCCAGAGGAAAGACACAAGAACGCCATTGACCTCAGAGAGAAATACGACAAGTGCTTTTCTTGGAGCACACAGTGTGAGAGGTTCAAAGAAGTGATTGTGAGTTGTCATGCCAACCATATGCTTGCTGATGGTATGTAGACCATGTTTATCCTCTCACGGGCACTTTCACTTTCTGAGCGGATAGCAGTAACATGGAGTTATTCCAGAACAATGTCTGGGAGCAACTTGCTAAAATTTTGCTGTAGCAACGGCAACAACCACATTTGCTGCTTTACACAGTTTGAGTTCTTCTTTCTGCTTCTTCTCATTCTCCTCGATCATGTCTGGCTTGGGACTTCCCTGGGGACTTCAGCAAGTTTGAATTTTCCAAGGTCCTCATAACAGACATGAACAAACTGCACCCACTTGCATTTCAATTCAATGTATCGTGCAACGGAGAGGACCAGGGTTGGCAAAGTGTTCAGAGCGCTTACATTCCACCAATGTGGCCCTGGTTCGATTCCTGGACTCGGCATCTTAAGTGGGCTCAGTTTGTTGGTTCTCTACTCTGCCCCGAGAGGTTTTTCTCCAGGTACTCCGGTTTTCCCTCTCCACAAAAGCCAACATTTTATTTCTTTCATTTATTTAGAGTTGATTTGATTTAAAAGGTTATTGCATCTCCCTCTTTAAATAAAGCTATAGATGGGTGTGCAGTGCATTGTGGGACAATTTGAAATGATGGAACAAACAGTGCAATTAACATTACTTGCATACATTAAGGTTAACAAATATTGATTACATGATGTATTTATTAGGATTATACATTTTTATGTTTACCTATAGAGCTAGTAAACCACCAGGTGAGTCATTAGAGATTGGGGTTCAGGTGCTTTACTGCATGATCATTGTTTAAACTCATATGACAATTGAACAATATTTATTGTCATTTTTAGTCATGGTTATGCAAAGCATAGAAATGACTATTGTTGGGGTTCAGAATATGCTTGCAAATTTGTTACCTACTCAGATGTAAACAAATTGATATGTCAATGGCAGACCAATAGATAATTTTATCAATTTTCCAAAATATTGCCGGTCAACACCTCTATCGGCTTTCCGAAGTGATGTCTAAGATGCAACAGTCGAACCGATGAACGGAATGAAAAAAGTAAAGTAAAGTAACTTTAATTCAGCTTGGATCGAATGAAAAAATGGCAAAAGGAACGTTTGGCCAAACAGCCAAACAGCAAAAGAAATTATTAACAATATTCCGTCACAAGCGCAGCTTCTCCTACATTTATCCAATTTACGATCTGTGGACAAAATACATGAGCCGTTCAACCCAAGATATTTTCCAAGTGTGCATAGGAATTGATGTTGGTGGTGTTGGAAATAATATTCTAACCATAACAATGCAATCTAAAATTAAATTATTTTTGAGTGGTGCAGTTGCATCTAGCCACAATGTAAACACAAGTTTGCTTTGAGAAATACTCTTTGTTTTAACTAAAAGCACCATTTTTTCAGTGAACGTTTTGAATGAAACTTGTTTATTTTAATATCCAAAATCATGGCATATCAATGAAAATGTTGCATTTCAGAGCGTCAGTAAAAAGCGTAATTTGCATATGTCAAATTTTGGTTGCATTGGTTTGACAGCTTTAATTTTTGTGACAATTTCCTTGAAATACTACAGTGTTCGGCTGGCTTTGTTTTAGTGAAATGAACCTTTTGCCTGATAGTTATCCAACCATACGGACAAGACAGTAACCTGTTCAGCTTTCAAAAGGAGAACATCTTTTTTAACTCCTACGATATCTCCCTGCCTTGATAATTCATTCAAATGCTTATATGTAAATATATACACCTTGAGGTTAAATTGTGTTAAGCTCATGAACTAAAACATTGATGCTCAAAAGAGCTGGTTGTTTAAATGCATAAAAAAGTTGTTCAAACACTTTCAGAAAGAGTTTTCACGTGTTTAAACTAGTTCAAATACTGTTTTCTTGAGTCACCTTGGCTTAATGCCCCTTATCACAAATAAGGTCACCTTTCCACGACTTCCTCACAGTTGTACTTTAATTTCAAAGTCCTATGTTTTGTTTTGCAGCTGCTACAGCAGTCAAACTTTAGCTTGTTGGTAAATATTTTAACAGTACAAGAGAATTTGTACTGTATACAAAAGTAAAACATTGTGTGTAAAGAAGTAATGCCTGATTTATTTAAGCGTACAACATCGGAAATTCACTGTAAACTGAGGTGGGGGAAAAAAGTGCAAATTCGGCCTGGTGGTGGGAGGCTACCAAAGACCCTCTGGAATATATATGTGAGGGGCTTTGTGAGGGGCAGGAGTGGGCTTTGAGGGGCACGTTACATTACATTAACTTTACTGTTAAGGTGTTCCAGTCCCCTATTTTGGTATTCCTTACATATAACTCATGTTAATTGAGGTCAAAATGAAAAATACATATATGGATTCAAAACCATGAAATTAACAGATCTGATACTTTATATATAGAGGGTATAACCACTGGTAAGAGTTTGATTGAACATGTGGAATGAATAAACATGTGGGGTGTCAGCTTCAGATTGAAAAGGAAATTCAAGATTCAGGATTGGCAATAATCAGGATTGGCAATTGCATTGCCAATCCTGTAGAAGGTTGTTGGTCATCATTTTTGACAAGATGGCCCCCCATGTTTAGTCCATTGTTGAATGCCACCCTCGAGAGGTTTCCAGTCTGACAAGGAGCTGCTGATCCTAATAAGCCAGCTTCTTGTTGTTGTTACAAAATCACCTGTAGTGATCACCAATAAGTTTGGAGCTTCATTAAGCAACTTAACTTAAAGAGGTGAACCAATCAGGTGCAATTAGGCAATTATAAGCTAAGGCTGGGACTTTGAGTGAACAAGTCGACAGTTTACTGATGACTGTTGCTTTGTTTTGTCAGTGCCCCACTTACCTTCTGAAATAATAGCAGCTGGCAAAAATCATAGTCTGTCATGTTGTGAATTTGCAGCTAATTATAAGCATGATTGAATCTGAAGTTGTGCCTAAAGTTGAACTTGCTCAGCAAGCAAGTTATATGCTCACTTAATAAATTAAGACAACAATAAACAACAAAGTATATCTTACTCAAGTAAAATGAACGAGGCCTTCCAAGGGTAGAAGCGACAAGCGACATGGCTCCAAAAACAGACAGCAATCTTCTCCCAAAACACAGACAACCGACACTTTCCATTCCTCTTTGTTTTCTTTATAACAGTGACATTTGTCCCTGATGAAACAAGCGACAGACTGAGTTGTAAATGAGCGACAAAGCGACACCAGACCACCCCTTGGAAGGCCTCATGAACAGCCCTATCAAACTTATTTGGAGCAGTAGGTAGGATAAAAGGAACAGAAGGCAGAAAGGGCCTTCTAGGGGAATCTGGCATCAATCAACCCCAAAACTTTGAAAATCACTGTTTCAAATGGTTCCAGCTGGGGCACTTTTGAGGTGAACTCTGCTCCATTTTGACAGTGTTTTGAAGGCTTTTTATTTCAATTGTCATTTACCATGTGACCAGTAGTAAGCAAAGGTATTTATTATTAAGCAAGTATTTCTTATGAACTACATTAAATGTGGAATAAAATACTTTGCTGTAGGCAGCAAATTATCATCAACTGCTGGCACATTTTGACTTGGCTGAATAAGTGAACAGTATACACAAATAAACATGAGACTTAAAAAATCACTCATTTCCTGGTCAGGATACCCAAAGAGCTGTGCTAGAAGAAGCAGAGGCTGTCAACACTTTGTACAAAGATTTGCCACTGGAAGAAATGCTGTAAGTTTGTTGGATTAATCTCATGAAGGCTTTATAGATTGAAGAGATCTGGGTGAATCTACATTTATAGTTATATTTTTAAAAGACGCTGTTTAGAGGTCTGCACAAACTTGTGATTGAAACTTGAACATGATAAAGTTGTTACTTAACAATTTTAAGTTGTAGGCCCAGCATGTGTGGGTTGTGTGTGGTGCACTGTGCAGCAAGTGGTGCGGTTACCCTCAGTCCCCGCACTCTTAATCACTACAGAATCAACAAAGACTATCTCAACTAATTTATTCTTGTTTTGAACATTATCATGCATAATTATGTTTCCACAAATAGTTTACATGTAGCTCCACTGCTATATAAACCACACAAAACCCATTATTATTCTCCAAAGACTGTAATCTTACAAAGTTGCCAATGCCAAAAATGTCAATTTCTTATCAACTCAGTTGCTTCAGGCTTGGGCATATAATGGCTCTGAAGCATCTGGTTGACTCTTAAGTCTATCTGAAAGGCAAGCCAAGAAAGGTATTAGTATAATGTTTGTTCAATGGAAGGAATTCCTCATCGCTGAATATATGAAAATACCACGCATGTGCACTGCATATTAATTATTTAGTGATAGAAATGAGCATACATGTATATTCTACAGTAAACTATAACTACTAACTATTCCAGTTTGGAGAGGGGATTTTTCAAAATTTTTTCTGATACCAGGTTCTGAAGATTAAATACTATTTTGGGAGGAGATTTAAATTGTCCACTTAACCCGCTACTCGATAAAAACAGTGGAATATGTACCAATTAAGGAAGCTAGTTACCTCTTGTATTGATAGCTTTCAAAGTAAATTAGACCTAGTGGATATTTGGAGAATCAAACATCCGGACACAAAAAGCTTCACATGTAGTCAAAAATCTCCAAGGATTTTTTGTCGATTGGACTACTGGTTGATATCAAATAATTTAAGCGACTTTTTTGGTTCGACTGAAATCGTCTCTGCAGTCCGAACAGATGATGATGCAATATCCTTGGAATTCGGAAAGGTAGAGATTGAACTTCAAGGCCCTGGGATCTGGAAAATGAACTGTTCCTTACACGATGATGAAGAATATGTAAACAATGTAAGCAAAATGATCCCTATAGGGATAGCAGAAGGACGACAAGAATTATCAGATGACCGCAATGTCTGGGATTGGCTTAAATATAATGTAAGAGCACATGCTGTTCATTATTCACAAAGAAAAGCGAAGGAAAGAAATAAAAAGGAATGTAATCTTCAAAATGAATTAAATGAGGCAAAAAGCACTTTTGAAAGCAATCCAAGTGATTTAAATGCGACTTATTATAATGAAGCTTGGGAGAAGCTAGAAAATTTTTTAGAAGTGAAGGCAAAAGGTGTCATTGTACGTGCCTGTGCTTGATGGCATGAACATGGAGAGAAAAGCAATAAATACTTTTTTTAATTTAGAAAAAAGGAATCATGTTAAAAAACGCATACGAAAGCTACTCATAAATAACGTAATAACAACAGATCCTCTGAAGATATTAAAAGAGCAAGAACGTTTTTACAATAAATTATACAAGAGTAGTATTAATGGTCCAGATACAGCTTTGAAAACGTCCTCCTTTCTGAATAGCTTGAACATCCCTAAACTTTCAGAAGAACAGAAAAATTCGTGTGAAGGTAAAATTTCTTGTGAAGAATGTTTTTGTATTCTTGATAACTTCAAGAATAATAAAACCCCAGGCAGTGATGGCATTCCTATCGAATTTTATTGAAAATTCTGGCCATTAATCAGTGAGAGCTTTGTCAGATGTGCAAATGAATGTTTTGAAAAGGGCGAGATGTCACGCTTACAAATTAACAGGCTGTTATTAATTACTCTGATTGAGAAAAAAGATCGCTCCCTCCTTGAAAACTGCATGGCGTCCAATATCCCTTGTCAATGTAGATGCAAAAATTATGTCCAAAGTAATTGCTTCAAGGATAAAAAATGTTTTACCCTACATTATATATTCACTACAATCAAACTGGTTATGTCAAAGATCGTTTTATAGGTGAACCAATTCAATCCATTTTTGACATAATGGATTTCTCTGAGTCAACGAAAACATCCCTGGTCTATTGTTATTTATCGATTTTCATAAAGCATTTGATAGTGGAAAATGGAATTTCCTCTATGAGAGTTTAAAAATGTTTATTAATTAACTTTGGTGAAAATTTCCTCCGTTGGGTGAAAACATTCTATAATAATATTCAAAGCTGTGTTATGAATAATAGTACCATCTCTAATTTCTTTACTCTGGAATGTGGTGTTAGACAGGGAGACCCGCTGTCTCCTTATCTTTTCACAATTGTGGTGGAAATTTTAATTTAGCAATCGCCACATTCAACAAAACGAATCGATCAAAGGAATTAAAATTGGAAACGAGGAAACAAAGCTCTTACAGTTTACTGATGACACAACGGCTGTCCTTGCAGACACAGATTCGGCTGTAAACCTATTTGACATACTAAATTCATTTAAAATTATTTCGGGACTCAAAATTAATTGTTCGAAAACTGAAGGCATGTGGATTGGTTCATTGAGAAATCATAAAGCAAAACCATTTGGTATTAGATGGCCTGATGAGCCAATAAAAGCGTTAGGTGTATATTTTACATGTAGCCAGAAACAGTGCTTAAAGAAAAGAATTTTATTGAGTGTTTGGATTCAGTTAAAAAACTAATTAATATCTGGTCCTCTAGAGGCTTATCGATTTACGGAAAGGTGACAATAATCAAATCTTTTCTTATCCCTAAATTTGTCTACGCTTTGTTCAGTGCTACCAACACCTAAGGAACTGATAAAAGAACTAAATAAGTTATTGTTGAAATTCTTATGGAAAGGCACAAATAAAGTGAATAGAGTGTCAGTGATAATTAAACGAATATGAGGAAGGAGGTTTGAGGATGATTGATCTTGAATGCATGGTCAAATAGTTAAGAGTTGCTTGGTTGAGACGAATTTTTAATGGAACCAATGGACCATGGAAGAGCTAATCCTACAACACCTCTTGAGTCCCTCAGGAGGTTTCTTTGTTTTGGCTTGCAATTACAACATATCTGATTATAAATTCCTTCTCAATTCTATTACGAACTCTTGTCTTGGTGGTCAGAGTTCTGTCAGACTTTCGCCACAGAAAAGGATTGGACGAATATTATTTGGAATAACCGTGAAATTAGAATAGACAATCAGCCCATCCATTACAAAAACTATTACAAAGCTGGAATTGTACACACGCAAGATCTTTTGTTTAATTTAAATGTTGCAGATGCCTACAATCACCTCTCGAACAAAATAAATAAAACAAATAATTTACAGTTGGCTGGTCTACGTCGGTCTATTCCATCACCTTTGAGAGATAAAGACTGGCTTCCATCAATAAATCCTCCAATGTTCGTGATTGAAGACTATATTTGACGTAACTAAAAAGAAGTCAAAAGAATTGTGTACGCTACTTATCACAGAAAAAGCACAACTTCCTTATATCACTTATAAATTACAGAGCGATTTTAATCTTACTAGTGATCAATTGAGACAAATTTTCCAGCTTCCTCATTCTGTTACTCTTGAATCGTATGTTAAAGCTTTTTAATACAAAGTTCTGAACTCAATTCTTTATACAAACACCAAATTATATAAAATAGGTTTCAGAACAAATGATCTTTGTAGTTTCAGCAAAGGTCAGCCTGAATCACTAAACCATCTGCTCTTCCACTGCCCTTATTCTAAGCAGTTCTGGAACGATTTTGAAATTTACTAGTGCATTATTTAGAGTGAAAGGATCCGCCTTTCCCTGCAAAATCACTTATGTCCAGAAATGCACTCAATGACGAAAATGGCAAATTTGACGAAATTTCGCCACCAGTTTGGAAAATATGTATACACTAAGGGAATGGCAAATTTGCCAAAATCACATGCTTAAGCCAAATATGGTGGCGATTTTGGTAAATTTGGCGATTTTTGGCAAATATGGCGAAAATGGCAAATATTTGTCAAATTGCCAAACTTCTGCAAATGACTTCAACACAATTGGTAGTGAGCTATGTTGGCGATTTTGGCGAAAATGGCATTGCAGTGAGCTATGTTGGCAAATGTGGTGAAAATGGCAAATATTTGTCAAATTGCCAAACTTATGCAAATGACTTCAACACATGGCAGCGTGAGCTATGTTTGCGATTTTGGAGAATATGGCGATTTTGGCAAATATGACGAAAATGGCAAATATTTGTCAAATTGCCAAACTTATGCAAATGACTTCAACACATGGCTGCCAGCTATGTTGGTGATTTTGGCGAATATGGCAAGAATGGCAAATTTTCGCCATTATATTGGCGATTGGGGGAAATATGAAGAAGAAAATGACAAATTCATGTCAAATCATCAAACTTTTACAAATGACTTCAACACATGGCAGCCATGCATACTGTCCATTGTGATACATGCCTCATTCTTCAAAAGCCTCTGACATATGCAAATGCACTCTTCAGTTCACTGTGGAAAGGTTTTTAACAAATACCCTTTAATAAACACACAAGTTCACCAAAGACAACAATGAAATTGTCTAATAGTGTGTATTCTGAAATTTGTATTCTACAGATTAGTCTAACATCAAGTTTACAAACATTCTAAAAAGTGTAGTTACCAATATTATTTGGACTAGTGTTAATACCACATGAGTTAAATGAGTGAGGCATTGTCCTCTCATGGTTCTCATGCACAAAACAGAATAGTTTCCACAAGGTTTCTTGGAAGACTTTGATTTTTACATTACGAAAATCCACCTGTGAAAGTGTAACATCATTTGTAGGAAGGGAACAGATACCACACACAGGCAGCAGAAGTCATGTTACGAATAATAAACCACAATGAAGCCAAAGCATCCCAACGTCATCAAGCCAGTATTGCTTAGAGGACACCATTTTCGCCAAAATCGCTGCTTTCCAAGGGGGCCCTCTTGTTTTCTCATCGGCATTTGCCACACATTCGCAAACGATTTTGGCGAATTCGCCATTTTCGCCATATTTGCCAATTTCGCCAAAATCGCCGCTTTCCAAGGGGACCCTCTTGTCTTCTCATTGGCATTTGCCACACATTCACCAACAATTTTGGCGAATTGGCCATTTTCGCCATATTTGCCAATTTCGCCAAAATCGCCGCTTTCCACTTCACATTGGCATTTGCCACACATTCGCCAGCGATTTTGGCAAATTCGCCATTATTATTTTATTTTATTAATTTCGCCAAAATCGCCGCTTTCCAAGGGGGCCTTTTGTCTTCTCATTTGCATTTGCCACACATTCGCCAACCATTTTGGCGAATTCGCCATTTTCGCCATATTCGCCAATTTTGCCAAAATCACCACTTTCCAAGGGGGCCCTGTTGTCTTCCCATTTGCATTTGCCACACATTCGCCAACGATTTTGGCGAATTCGCCATTTTTGCCATATTCGCCAATTTCGCCAAAATTGCCGCTTTCCAAGGGGGCCTTTTGTCTTCCCATTTGCATTTGCCACACATTCGCCAACGATTTTGGCGAATTCGCCATTTTTGCCATATTCGCCAATTTCGCCAAAATCACCACTTTCCAAGGGGCCCTGTTGTCTTCCCATTTGCATTTGCCACCAATTGCCAACCATTTTGGCGAATTTGCCATTTTTGCCATATTCGCCAATTTCACTTAGTGTATACTATATTTCCAAACGGGTGGCGAAATTTCGTCAAAATTGCCATTTTCATTATTGGGTGCATTTCTGGACATGAAACTGAAAAATTAATCAGTAACGACTTCTTTAGGGAAAAATGGATACTGTCTCCTTATCTATCTTAACTCACTGTTCCTGTCATCATGCCATTTAAATCTTCATATTTGTACCTATACTGTATATATGCTGCTATTATTCTTTTAGCTCATTAGTTGCTTTTGTTTGTCTGTAAGCAGTGTAAGTACCGTTCTGTAAGTAGTGTAAGTATCGTATTTTTAAGTAGTTTGTAAGTAGCCCCAGTTCCTTATTGCCATTGATGTAAGTAAATTCATGTAAATGATGTAATTAATTGTGTAAGTAGTGCTCCGTTTGTTGAATTAGAAAAAAAAAATGTATTTTGTGTAGCTAATGTGAAGCTAATAAAAGAAGCTCTAAATGGGTTATAAAGACCTTGATTTTATAATTGCTTCATTTCATAGGTGGTATTGTGGTAAGCTATCTAAACTGAGCGCTGAGGAACTCTTACAAAACCATCAGCCAGGAACATTTTTGGTGCGCAACCAAACTAAGAAATCACAAAGTTATGTCATATCATTGAGGTGAGTAAGTTCTATAATGGTCAACCATCTCCCATAAGTAACCTGTGATCAGGCTCTATTTTCATTTTGATTGTTTAAACCTTTCTCACAATAAACATGACATATGAGTGATGCTAAAATTGGGCCTGATCTAACCAATCACTTTTGCACTTTTATCACTAAATTGTTGAAACCTTTCCCACAAGAAACATGACATAAAAGTGATGCTAAAATTGGGCTTGATCTAAGCAATCACTTTTTCACTTATATCATAATTTAGAGCTGTAAATACAGTTGAACTTCCCGTAAGCAACCACCCAAAATTTAAGCCTTGGTTGTCGCTTACGAGAACTAATCCTGTACGAAATGTGCAGCGCTGTTGCAGCGCTGCAAAACAGCTTCAAGAAGTGCTCCAAATCCGCTGTGAAGTGGGTGGCTGCAGCAGTCGCAAATTTTGGCTGCAAAAGCAGCCGTTTAACAGCCTTGAACAGCGATTTGACGGCGCCGCGAACATTCCACGAAATCACGATCAGCGCTGCATAAAGGCTGTAAATGGGCTTCAAATATGCCAAGAATGTGCTTACGAGATATCAATTTATGGTATATCAGAAGCGATAAGCAGTGCTTTTAACAGTGGTGTGGAAAACTCACGAAATTGCAATTGTCGCTGGAGGTTTTAATTCAGCTAAGGAGACGCTGACATCACCATAGTTTTCATCCGTATTGGATATTTCCTCGCCCTGTAGAATCTTGGTTCAAAAGCCATCTGCATGGCCCAGCACCACTTTCCCGAAACCTCGTTCCGTAGACATACGAGTGTGGGAAGAGAGTCTGTTGTTTCCTCGCTGATCTATCGTGACGCTCGCGAGCTCACACCATCACCAATGCTACATATAACGCATTGCAATGATGACCCATTGAAGGAGAAACATTTTTTTTGCTGCCGCAACAATGTTTCTTTAGGCAGCTAAACGGGAAAACACCATGGAAACATGCGCGAGGTCAAACTGTTGTGGCAACATTGTTGCCTCGTTTAGCCAGAGCTTGAAGTAAACACATGCAGATTCGCGTAGCGCGAACAGGGTCTCAGAATATCGGAAAACCACGCAGATGTAAGAAGGCAAAATAATATGTAATAAGGTTCTAACTGAAACAAAGTATGGTACGTAGCTACCATGAGGAAACAGCAAATACTGAAATATTATAACTCAAGTGATATCAATCCTTTCCTTCTAGTTTTCATGGCCATCTTCCAGTAATAACGTTTGAGGTTCAGTAAAAATTTCTTCATGCTCACCCACATATAGATCAGTCTGTGACTTCCCTTTCTTCGTAATTCATAAAGTTATATGAGTGCAAGTTTCCTGGAGGTTATCTTTTCACTTTCAGCAAACATCCTATATGGCATCATTCACATTTTGAAGCGACCGCCGAAAAAAACGTACATCATAACGCTGCTTGCTTCCACAGATAAAGCCCAACAAAGATGCCGGAAAAATCTCCGCTTTCACATTGCATATTGTTAATGTCACAGCAAAATCCAAGAGACACTCCTATACTTTACATCCCTAAATTAAGGCACTCTACTTAAAATTTGCCCGCTTTCAGTTTTTGAAAACAGTAACGGTCTAGTTCGAATCACCATTGTAACACGAGATTGTCACAAAACAGCAACAATACACATGTTGTCTCAAATGTCCCAATGGACTTGGATGTCACGTTTCAACTCCGTGCTACAAATAATTGAGACTTTTATATCCATTTTGCTTGAATTCTGTCTACTACTATCTTCTTTACCTCGATAAAGAATATTTATTGTGGATTGCAGGGACCTGTCGTATTTTTCATGTGAAAATGTCAATGTGAAAAATTCAGTTTTATCTTGATCTGAAGGACATGTGACGGCTGTTGCACGAAATGAAATCCTAATGAAGTTTACCTTGTGGTAAACGACCAAATGAGAATCTTTGTATTTAATTCCTTCCAAGGCGAGATAGCAGAAACGTATGCTGGTTTGTGCCGTTCATTTGGATTGAGCCGGAGTGATTTGCATGGTGAGAAGAATATAATTATTTTCAAATTATAATCTAACCACAAATTTGATAGCTAAAGAAAATACAAAACCGTTGTGTCATTACCATCGCACTGTTTCCTTTTCACTTTCATGCAATTTTCAGTCTCTGAGCGGTACACTTAGTTTGCAGCTTGTAGCAGCTGATCCACAGCCATCTTGCTAGCTGCAAAACTACTGCAAATCGCTGTCAAGTGCTTCGAAATTGGCTGCAAAGCATTTTTGCAGCCCGCTGCTGCTTAGCTTTGGCTGTTGGATAGCTTTCAAACCACTGCATTGCAGCTGCATATCTGCTATACAGCCATTTTGCAGCGCTTTTGAGGCGCTGTACAGCGCTGCTCATTTCATACGGGATTAGACCATTATTGGGTCAAAATTGTATCTCATTATTAATATTATATGGTAACTAAAGAGACCTACCCTATGAGCCAATACCCGATCTAAACCCACGTAATAACTTTTAGTAGCCACAAAAATATTAAGCTTTCCAGAGTATTTCTTCAGAGTATCACGGTTCACTTAACTGATAAACTACCTGAAAAGGTGAACAGAACAAGTCTCACGATATCTGTAGTTACGAATTAAATCATTAAGAGCAGGTCTCTGAGAAAGTGAAGCAAAGTTGGAAATGAAAAATTTTATCCCCCTTCATTTTCTGTGTGGCGCTAGGTTGCCTGGGGGATGAACAAAAATGGCCATATAAGGGTCACCTGATGTATCATTGTCATGGTAACCACAACTGATCATATAAACCTGCCTCCAACCCATGTTTTGAGCTAAAATTTTACTCTGAAATGGCAGACAAATATGAGTCTAGTTCTAGAGTGAATGTGAGCCAAGTCAAACGACATTCCACCAGGAGGTAGGGCTTAATTCCTCTACTTTCAAACAAATGCTGTTATAGTATTTTGACCTCTACAAAAAAACTAGAAAATAGTGGCTTTCCTATATGTTGCCTGTCAGCCATTTTGACAAACATAAAAAACAAGCTAGAGCAATTCCGTTATTTCTCCAAAAGTACTCTCATTCCAGACACCAAATTTGCAGCAGGGCTTAAACAGTGAGATATTAGAGTTTCTAAATATTAGAAAATCTATTTGGGGAAAATTATATTTTGACCATGGGCGATAAACTGATTTGATGGAAATTTGAAAACACCTCAAATTTGTCCATTTTCAGACTGGATTGGTTTTCTCTAAATATGGATTAGAGTCAGCTGCATTTAATCTCTAAACATATGTTTTCTGTTTCTGTGAAATAAACATGATGTGTGATGTTTTAGATCATTACGATTGATTGAAACAAAGTTGACAGAGAGCCTACCTTGTAGGTTTTGGCAACTTTTAGTGAGACAGCTTCATGTTTGCTTGCTCTATTTTCTTCACCAATTCAAGCACAACTTGTGATAGTCAGATCAAAACTTATAGACTTAGGGATGTTTTGATCCACACTGAGATGGTTGTGTATTTTAAAGCATCTAGCTTCTTGTAGAGTACATTTGACAAGGTTGAAACACTGTCATGATATTGTGGATTCTGCCGTAAGAAAGTTGATCCAAGGAGTTGCACAAATGCTTTGCCATGCTTAGTATACGTAGGCCCGTAGATAAGGAATAGCGTGTTTGGCTAAAAGCGGCTGGTACATACCTTGCGTTCGTTTAGAAGGGAAGAAGTTGTTCTTGAATCAAAATGTGTGACAAGGGACCGGAAATGAGAAGGCACGGACTGCTGACCGGATGTTTCATTATTTGTTTATTGGTACAATTTTGTGGCTTCAAGTTTTTATGTTTCTTCGTGCTTTTTTGTTTTCTTAATAACTTGCCAGATATACTATAGATCATATACCTCCACAATACATGACTAATTGGGTAAGGGAAGAATCCGGCGAAGTTACACTGCAAGGCGAGGAGCTTGCATGAAGCTTTCAATTTTTGCTTTTGGCAGAATGCAGAGATATATTTTCCTGACCAGAAGTGTCTTTTCAATGCCAAATTAAAAATGGCGTGATCACTGAAGCTGATTTCTACATGATTTCAGCACTCGGCAAAGTCCCATTGACTTATGGCTGTTATGCGTGTGGCCTCATACACCATAAGCCTTTTTGGGATATCATGCCAAGCCGGCCACTTGCTGAATGGAACAAGTCAGCACTAGGGGTGGTCACAGCCAGAGTTTGTAACGTCCCTAGTGGTTCTTTTACGTCCCACAGAATCAGAGAATTATGAGAGAGTTGTGAGACGGGGCCTATGGTTTATCGTCCTTATCCGAGAAGACTAGAAAGTCTAACCGTTTGTAGATGTCATTACAAAGGCAGCACTTTCTCCTCAATTATTTAAAGACCCTGAGTGTTGGTCCGGCCGAGGTTTTGAACCCACGACTTCCTGCACGGTAGTCCAGTGCTCTACCACTGAGCTAACCGGTTGGTGGTCATGATTTGCATGTCATAGTAGTCCCAAGAAAATAAATTGACGGCATATGAATGAAAAGCTGTTTGTTTCCAAATTTTTTTGGGGGGAGGGGGATTGCACAGGAAGCGATATAACGTTATAATGCGACAGAGAAATTACAAGGCATGTGGACCCATGGACTAGGTAAAAACTGCAAGAAAATCAAGTGCGGTTCTCAGATCTGAAGTAAACTCTTAGTGAGGGGACTGGAAAGAATACCAGCGGCGAGGATGTATTCAGGCAGATGAAACGAGCTCATGGCCAGGATGGCAAACGATTATTTGCCCATGATGATTTCTTAAAGTCACAACAGATCTCTATATACCCCTCTCCTTCAGGGCGCCAGTCAGAAGAATGTTCCAGATGCAGTTAGGCCAGTTACGAAGGAATGGAGAGAAAATGCTACACTAGCAGCAGTACCAGACAAATTAGTTGATAGCTGCTGCTATACATACAAGAGACTGTTAAACACATGTTCTCTGCACAGAGATGAGCTTCAGCCCAAGCTTACTCTGAAAAGTTTATACCTGAAAGTACCCGGCAGCATTCGGGGCGTGTCGGGAAGAAAATGGGAGCCATATACACTACATGTTAATGCCCTGTTCAGCTTTACGGTAGTAGTATCTTTTGCAGGGGTGTGCTAAAGTTGATATCAAAGGCGTAGTCTTTACTTACAGTATAAAAACTTTTTTGTTTGCACACCGCTTGTTGAGAACTCCTTTCAGTAACTCTCAATAACCTATATATGAACATCATCCAGTGTAGAAATTATAGGGGTTATGCCTAGCTTAGCAAACGCAACTGGGACAGTAACTGTATGTGGACATTTAAACTAATTTCGTCTTCGTGTCACTTCAGGGACTGTAATTTACGAAGTTCAACCCATTTTTTGATGTCTCCGCTGAACTATTACGAGTCCAGTTAACAGTTGTAATAGTTAAAACAATGGTGGGGGGGAGGGTGGGGATGGGGGTAGGATTAATGGGAATTTGGGTGGAGATGCGCTGGTGAGGCTTTCAAACCCTAACCCTGTGTAAGACATTATTACACCCATTTTGAAATTACTGGGAATTTATGCAATCTGATTGGCTCTAGACAATGGAATTTGTTCGCAAATCGCATCATTTTTTATTCTAAATTGCATTCTTTTTCTAACCTATCGAAATGATAACCTTGGTTTCCTGATGTGAAAAAACAAATAATAATAATATTGACAAAAAATGTATGATGAAAATGGGTTTAAGAGTTGTGGTTACCATGACAACAATACATCAGTTGACCCTTATATGGCCATTTTCGTTCATTCCCCTAGGCAACCTACCTCCACACAAAAAATTAACTTTCTCAGAGACCTGCTCTTAATGTTGTCTTAATGTTGGGGGGAAGTGAAAATGAACTAACAAGAATTGGATTGCTAGCTGTAAATTTGACAGCCCTTTTATATTACTGGACATTTGTTAACAAGTTGAAAAACACTACACCTAGACCTCCGAAGAGTCTGCACTTTCTCTGTTGGTTTGTGATTGCACAAGGTGTTCAAGTGAAAAGTGTGGAGAGACTGTGTTAGTCCCTTTGGTTGTAGTAATAGACACTGTACTTTAACAAATCAACAAGGAACATGTACTAAAGCTAATTAAGGCGTTGTCTTGATCTGTTTATAATGATTACCGTATGTACATGTATGCTGGTGTTATAATCACTAGACTCTGTGCGAGACTCAGTGCAACAGCTCAATACACTTGGTGTATTTTTTTTACATATAAACAAGAACAATGTACTGTACTTCACAAATGAGCGAGCAATGTTTAGAAAACCGGTACTGCTTTAAAACTGAAACTGTAGTTCCGTTAAGCTGTTGACTGAGAACAGGAAATCATGCAGTTCTATTCTGATTAGAGGATACACTATATGTGCATTTGTCTTTAATTTTTCTTCAATTTCGAGATAATCTAGTACTCCCCATTGAGAAATTCTGTCTCTTGTGCTACCCAGAAATAATGTTACAACACTCCATTCTATTATTCATTGAGTGGTTCCTTACAGGAGGTTAAAAACAAAAGAAAATTTCAAACGTTTAGCTCAAAAAGTGGTTGTGGTGGCTTACAAGACGGTACGAATATAGTGATCTGACTTGGAAACTTTCAATTGGTATTTTGGAAAACTGGTCGCTGAGGAGAGGTGGTCACAACTGGAGGCTCAACTGTAGCTCACTTTGGAAAGAACGGGATCCAGGGTGTTGTGTGAGGGATTGTGGGATTGTTTCTTCACGCTATACACTCCCTCAAACAATCCCACAATTACTTGCACTGCCACTTGGTCCCAGTCATTTCCAAAGTGAGCTATTAGAAATATTAATTGTTTCTAATCTCCGATAACCAACCTCTTTCTCACACATACGAGGACTCAGAGAATATCAGTTGCAGTTTATCTTAAGCCTAATGTGACATGCATTCTATTAAATAACATTATTTTATCAGAGGAAATCATCATCAGTTTGGCAACACTTCCTGTGCTCTTATACAGAAACCTTTTGCAAACCTGAGCACTAAGATTAAATGTACACCCCCTGTGAAAGTGATCATACCCCATGAGCAACCACCAAAGTTTCACGGTTTGGTTCGTGACAAACTGGTGGCTCATGTATGTGGTCCATAATTCCTTGAAAAATTGCTACAATATGCTTAGCTTGCAGTCATTTTAGCAAGCTTTAGCCATTGCAAAGGAACCCACATAAATACCATTGTTATGAAAATGTTATTTTCCTCTAGCATGAATTAACATATGTTGCCATCTTTTTAATGGAAACTGCAGTCCCTTGGTCACCCCATTTACTTGCTCAATTGCACAATTGTTAAAGTTTGGATGTTGCTTATAACAAACTGTCAGGGATATTGCCATACAATGTATATAGGATCACTTCTACACATTTCTTTTACTTTTTTTGGAAATTTATTTTCTGTTTACGTGTTTATCTTTATAAACAGACAAGGTAGTTCTGACCCTCTTTTGGGGTGAGTTTGGGGTGAGTTCAGAAGTGGAAAGTGGAAATTGGAGGTTTTCCATTAAAGAACAAGACTAAGAAAAAAATATCATTTTCAGTTGATGGCAAAACACTTTTTCTTTGAAAATTTCACTGAGGGATTAAGATTCACCAGTTGTGCAGTGTCTGAGTTTGAAGCACATAAAGCACTTATTCTCAATATTGAGCCCCATACAATGTCTTGCTAGTCTCACTTTCGATTTTGGCACTTGCTCTTGGGGTTTCATTGAAAGACCGCATATGAACACAAAACAATTACAACATTTGTATATGTAATCTACAGGTCATGTTCACAGAAACCTTGTGCATCTGTAAACTTTCTAAACAGGTCTTACAAAGCTAATAGAGTCCACCTCCCCTTCCTCGTAGGTGACTTTCAAAAATGTAAATGGCAAACAGAGGTGCATGGTGACATATGGGAGGTGGTCACTCACGGGAGGTCAGATCACAGGGGGCGCACAGTTTGAGTCATTTGCATGTGATAAAAGCAGATACCTACACCACACCCTATTTCTGGAAACAACAAGACAGCAAATATCTCAGCTGAAGTCAGAGATCTAAAGCTTCGGGGATGACTTCAACTTAATAGAAAATGTATTGAAAACTCACTTCAAACCCCATCTGTATGCGCAGCCAATTCACATATTGTTAGCTGTTGACATATGGAGGACCCCTGAGAAAATATATATACATTACTAATTATAAGACATTGTATGTCCTCTGTTTTAAGATTACAAATATGATTGGCAAACTCATGCATATGTTGTCAAGATAAAAGAATAGAAAATTTCAGATTAGCTCTAAAAGAGCTTGCAGTTATGTACAATAGGTGGTTGCCTACAGAAGGTTCCAGTTATAGTGATTTGACCGGGAAAATTGTTGTATTTTACAAAAGTGGTTCTTAATTACTAGAGATGGTCACTTACAAGAAGTGGCTGCAAAGGGAGGTTCCACTGCAAGGCATTCAAATGATTTTAATTCAAAGTGCTTTAAATTTGCCTGCCTACTGAAAATAAGAACTTGCGTAGAGTTTATCCTGTCTTAATTTGCTGTTACTTTGTGGACAGAAATATGGGAAATGATTTCGGCTTCCCCATGATGTATATATGTTATGGCAGGAGTAGAAGTCTCTTAATCCAAATCACGCAAAACACTAGTTTACTTGATAGTCCATTTTGGCAGCTCCAGGTATAACATGTTTATTGTTACAAGAGTACAGGGTCACTTTGGAAATCTTGTAAACTCATCATAATGGTGTGCATATTTAACTCTTGTTTTCAGAGACAGAGAAGGTTATCAACACCAGCAAATTGATACTTCAGCGGATGGAAAGTTTGTGATGAAGGGATATGAGGTTGGTTCCTGCATTAGGTAGTTCAAATTACCACCGTCAAACGTATTGGTGAAGAACTCATACATTACCTATGAATCCTCATGATCAGGAGAGTACAGTATGATTCAGTTCGGTTATTCCCTTGACTGCAGGTCTCATTTATGTTCACATGTCCACGTGTTTGGGTTTCTCATAGACTCCTACACAGCCTGTTCCAGGCTCTCAGATATTTGGAGAATGCGAAGAGCGAAAAATAAAACAATGCGCTAAGAACAAGGGAAGAACATCCACCCTTCCCGGTAATTTTCTTCGCTCATTCTCACGCGCTTCCCCATATATCTGAGAGCCTGGAATAGGCTACTCCATCTTGATGCAAATTTTTTACTTCAAGTATCCATTTATGTTACTTGTACCAAACAAAACTTAATGCGTAAAAGTTGCGAAGTTTCAAAACAATTTTTTTAAATTTCAGATAGGGGCTACTTGCTTAATCAAGTAAATTTTGCCCAGTTTACTTCCCTCCATTACTCGTGCCTGAAAGGCGACGAGTCTAGGATTCAGCTCAGAATCTTTTTATTACTCGTGCCTGAAAGGCGACGAGTCTAGGATTCGGCTCTTAATCTTTTTATTTTTCGTCTTCGTCTCGCGATTTGGTCAGCGCACGTGTCCAACACACGCCACTGCACAGAAGGGGTTGGGATCGAGTAGCCTGCGTGCAGACGTTTCCTATTTCCTTTGTTGTACGCGCAACATAAAAGGAAATAGGAGACGTCTGTACGTAGGCTAGGTTAACAGAGGGTCGGTCAGCACGTAACGTGAGTGGGCGCATGCAACTCAGCGCGGAAGGTTGAAAGATGTTTTCAAAGCTCAAATTCGGTTCTTTTCATTGTTGTTCTGTTAGAGATGCTTCGATGAGTAATTTTGAAGGTTTCTGTGACCATATCTCGAGTCTCGGCTTTGTGATTTGGCTCTGTTTTTTTATCATTATCATTATTATTTTTTCTTGTATCCTTGCAAATCTATACACACTGCCGTTATTTTTGCAGGCACGAGTTTAGGCTAATTGAAGCCTCTTGTTATTATTATTATTATTATTATTATTATTTTTTTTTCGTCTTCTTGTCGTGATTTGGTCAGCGCACGTGTCCGACACGCACCGCAGCACAGAAGGATTTAAGAGAAGCGCGGTCATCTTCACGTGCAGCGCACGTGACTTGAGTCTGGTTTCGTGCAAAAATTTGACAGGCCGTGGGAAACTGCACGAAAGCTTGAAATATAGCTAAATATGATTTGGAAGCAAACCTTCGATTCTTTTTCATTTATTTCTGCAAGAGATGTCGCGATTTGGTCAGCGCACGTGTCCAGCATGCGCCACTGCACAGAAGGGGTTGGGAACGAGGTTGGTTAACAGAGGGTCGGTCAGCACGTAACGTGACCGCCGACCGGTTAGCTTAGTGGTAGAGCACCGGATTAGCGTGCGGGAGGTCGGTGGTTCAAACCCCGGTCGGACCAACGTTCAGGGTCTTTAAGTAATTGAGGAGATAGTGCTGCCTTTGTAATAACATCTGCATATGGTTAGACTTTCTAGTCTTCTCGGATAACGACGATAATCCGTAGGCCCCGTCTCACAACTCGTCATAATTGATTCTGTGGGACGTAAAAGAACCCACACACTGTTCGAAAATTCCCGGTGTGATGGTCTATCTCTCATCTGATGGTTGAATGCTCGGAGATATTAGCTGCACAAGCTACTCTAAAATCCGAGGGTAAATAATGTGATGTGAGTGGGCTCATGCAACACAGCACGGAAGATTTAAAGATGTTTTCAAAGCTCAAATTCGGCTCTTTTCACTTTTTTTTCTGCAAGAGATGCTTCCATGAGTAATTTTGAAGGTTTCTGTGACCATATCTCGAGTCTTGGCTCTGTGATTTGGCTCTGTTTTTTATCATTATCATTATTATTTTCTCTTATATCCTTGTATTGTACTTTTGCAGGCACGAGTTTAGGCTAATTGTAGCCTCTTGTTCAGATTTAAGTTTCAAAGTTATTATTGTAAGTTCTGAACTGGCTTTTATTTGTCTGTGCTTGTTAGGAAAAAGAGCTTTTCTTCATTCATTCCTTATGAGTTATTTCCAAGCAATTTACTTAAAGTTGCATTGTTTCTGTTCATGTCCCATTGCAGGATCACCTTTTTCCAAGTCTCGTGGCTTCAGTGCAGTTCTTTGCAACATGTTTGAAAAATGACTTCCCCTTGGTCCCACTTGCAAAAGAGGAAGGTAAGACAACGTTTAAGAAAAAGCTTTATTTGTTCTAACAAGAAAAGGCCTTAGTTGATTTAAAATTTTTCTTCAGAACAATGTGTGCCAATGAGGCAACCTCTATTGAAGCTTATATACTTCTAAACTTTATTTTTGAAGGCAGGTTTTACCAGGCACATATATACATGTAGAGGAAGAAATTTAATCTAACTTAATAAGCATTGCTGTGACTACTTACAAAATTGTACTACAAACCATGGCGGTTTTGTTACAGGGTCAATAATCACACCATCAGACACACATATTCCCGTATAGCTTTCCCACTCGGTCAACAAGTACCTACTAAATCATCTGGAACCTCACAAACCGTTTGGTGATTCCTGAAGTGTGATACTCTTCGTGCATCAAAATTCTTGAGTAGTGGATGTTATTTCACCTGCTTACCATAAAAGCTATATTAAGTCCCCCCTCTCTATTGAACCCCCTCTCTAATACGCCCACCGTTTGGAAGTCGGTTATTGTAATAAGCCCCCCCCCCGCCCCCGCCCCTCCCTGGGATATAATATTTTGTAATTAGTCCCTCCTATTCCCTCTTACGAAATCTACTTCATGCGGCCCAGTTGGTTCGTTTTTAAACAAGTATACACTCAAAACACAATACTGTTTGCTGCTCTGTATTAAAAAAATAAATAAATAAAGTTTTACTGCAGTTGTTTGAGTTTTGTACAAAACCTATTTTAAGACGAAAATGGCGTGTTTAAGATTTGAAATAAGCCCTCGCTCTCTAATAAGCCGTCATTCATGAGGCCTGAAATTAAATAAGCGCTTTTATGAAATGTTCGATGAAATTATCGTGGTCTGATTGGTTGGATCAAGTGCATTATATGGGTAATATTTAGAGCTCGTATAGCATATCTACGGGCTCTGATTGGCCATTTTCTGGGTTAAATGTTCTCGTAATGCTCACAGGGATAACGACCTTCTCGGCTGCCAGCAAAAAGCCATCAGCACGGAATGTTTCTTAAGTTGACAGCTTTGCCAGAAGGGTTCGGTACTTCCTGAGTGAAAACAAAGATACTGTAAAGTTCCGAAAGCAGCGGACCCCTTAAACTAACGTCAATTTTCAAAGCACTTAAACGTTACTACGTAGATCGTTGAGTTTGTTTTAGCACGTGGGAATTTTTCCTACACATTCACACGTGCTTGTATTCAACAACCCACTCGGCTTGTTTTTATTCCTTGAAAGTTTAGATTGGCTTTATGGTGCATGACTGTTATCATCGGCGGGAGTTATGATAGGAATGCTGACCGATGAATTTGCGTTTCAGAAATAGTTGCTTCCAAAACGATATTTCCAAAAAGACATTCATTTAGTTATCTTATTTCATCCATTATTCTAATGCCTAGTTGATCATCTCGTCATGGAAACTGCGCAATATAAATTCGCAATTTATTATTCAAACGATGAAAACCCTTCTCCTGGACTGTAGTAAAGCGCATGCCCCGAAAGGTACTCGTATAGTTTTCGGAGACGGAAAAACTGCAATTTTGTGTCTCAGTTTTCTTGGCAAGTCAGCATAGAATTTCAGGAGAGATATTTCTTGTGTACTGTGTTGTGTATTGTAATGAGACAGAAGCGCTATTGCAAAATATATATATACATATTTTCTTAAAGAAGATCGAACGTTTCAACTTTTTAACACCCAAATAAAATCTGCCTCTGTCACGCAAAAAGGGGTTATCATTGTCCAATATGTAATAGAACCGTTTACTTTACTGAGCTTTTGAATCAGTAAACCTGGACACAAAAATTGCATTTCTGCAGTTCTAACTTCAATGGCCTCAAAAATCACCTTAAAGGTCGATCAGCGGGGAAAACAACAATCGTGATGTAGTTCTACCAGCCACTAAAATCCACTAAAATTTCAGGGAAATCGATTTTCAAAATTCAGAGATTTAAGATTGATAGAAAACACCCATCCCAAAAATTTGTTTTATGGATATATTCAGGCGTTAAGTGTTCTGCGCAACGTTAAAATCAACAGAACTACTAACAACCGGTCGGGCGCTTCTCGAATGACAAATCAGTCAGAATGAAATTCGTTGCCTGTGCCGGCCTACCGCTAAAGAGACGCAGACTACGTTTTATTACTCTCTCACCTTTCCTTTTGATATCCCTTTCAGTTAACATAAAAGACAGTCGTCATATCAGTGTTGAAACTGCTAACAGTCAGACTGGCGAGACGCTTCACTCAGCGGCAGAAAGAGGAGACATTGATGGCATTGAGGCAATGCTATTTGATGGGGTTGAAATTGATTCAAGGGTCAGCGATGGTTCAACATCGTTAATGATTGCAGCTGCTAATGACAGGCGAGATGCGTTCCTTACCCTGATAGGAAGAGGAGCAGACCCAACTTTGAAAAACAACAATGAGTGGAGTGTGTTGCACCGTGCTGCAGAAGGAGACAGTGTCGTCATTATTGAGAAGCTACTATCTCTGGGACTTGACATTGATACAAGGGGCGGGGATGGTTCAACACCATTAATGACTGCAGCTGTTAATGGCAGGCGAGATGCGTTCCTTACCCTGATAGGAAAAGGAGCAGACCCAACTTTGAAAGACAACAATGAGTGGAGTGTGTTGCACTGTGCTGCACAAGGAGACAGTGTCGTCATTATTGAGAAGCTACTATCTCTGGGACTTGACATTGATACAAGGGGCGGGGATGGTTTAACACCATTAATGATTGCAGCTGCTAATGACAGGCCAGATGCGTTCCTTACCCTGATAGGAAGAGGAGCAGACCCAACTTTGAAAGACAACGATGAGGGGAGTGTGTTGCACTGTGCTGCACAAGGAGACAGTGTCGTCATTATTGAGAAGCTACTATCTCTGGGACTTGACATTGATACAAGGGACAGGTATGGTTCAACACCATTAATGACTGCAGCTGTTAATGGCAGGCGAGATGCGTTCCTTACCCTGATAGGAAGAGGAGCAGACCCAACTTTGAAAGACAACTATGAGTGGAGTGTGTTGCACCGTGCTGCACAAGGAGACAGTGTCGTCATTATTGAGAGGCTACTATCTCTGGGACTTGACATTGATACAAGGGGCGGGGATGGTTTAACACCATTAATGACTGCAGCTGTTAATGGCAGGCGAGATGCGTTCCTTACCCTGATAGGAAGAGGAGCAGACCCAACTTTGAAAGACAACTATGAGTGGAGTGTGTTGCACCGTGCTGCACAAGGAGACAGTGTCGTCATTATTGAGAGGCTACTATCTCTGGGACTTGACATTGATTCAAGAAACAGGCGTGGTTCAACACCATTAATGATTGCAGCTGTTAGTGACAGGCGAGATGCGTTCCTTACCCTGATAGGAAGAGGAGCAGACCCAACTTTGAAAAACAACGATAAGTGGAGTGTGTTGCACTGTGCTGCACAAGGAGGCAGTGTCGTCATTATTGAGAAGCTACTATCTCTGGGACTTGACATTGATACAAGGGGCGGGGATGGTTTAACACCATTAATGATTGCGGCTGCTAATGACAGGCCAGATGCGTTCCTTACCCTGATAGGAAGAGGAGCAGACCCAACTTTGAAAGACAACTATGAGTGGAGTGTGTTGCACTGTGCTGCACAAGGAGACAGTGTCGTCATTATTGAGAAGCTACTATCTCTGGGACTTGACATTGATACAAGGGGCGGGGATGGTTTAACACCATTAATGACTGCAGCTGTTAATGGCAGGCGAGATGCGTTCCTTACCCTGATAGGAAGAGGAGCAGACCCAACTTTGAAAGACAACGATGAGGGGAGTGTGTTGCACTGTGCTGCACAAGGAGACAGTGTCGTCATTATTGAGAAGCTACTATCTCTGGGACTTGACATTGATACAAGGAACAGGTATGGTTCAACACCATTAATGACTGCAGCTGTTAATGACAGGCGAGATGCGTTCCTTACCCTGATAGGAATAGGAGCAGAGCCAACTTTGAAAAACAACGATGAGTGGAGTGTGTTGCACTGGACTGCACAAGGAGACAGTGTCGTCATTATTGAGAAGCTACTATCTCTGGGACTTGACATTGATACAAGGGGCGGGATGGTTTAACACCATTAATGACTGCAGCTGTTAATGGCAGGCAAGATGCGTTCCTTACCCTGATAGGAAGAGGAGCAGACCCAACTTTGAAAGACAACTATGAGTGGAGTGTGTTGCACCGTGCTGCACAAGGAGACAGTGTCGTCATTATTGAGAGGCTACTATTTCTGGGACTTGACATTGATTCAAGGGGCGGGGATGGTTTAACACCATTAATGATTGCAGCTGTTAGTGACAGGCGAGATGCGTTCCTTACCCTGATAGGAAGAGGAGCAGACCCAACTTTGAAAAACAACGATAAGTGGAGTGTGTTGCACTGTGCTGCACAAGGAGGCAGTGTCGTCATTATTGAGAAGCTACTATCTCTGGGACTTGACATTGATACAAGGGGCGGGGATGGTTTAACACCATTAATGATTGCGGCTGCTAATGACAGGCCAGATGCGTTCCTTACCCTGATAGGAAGAGGAGCAGACCCAACTTTGAAAACAACTATGAGTGGAGTGTGTTGCACCGTGCTGCACAAGGAGGCAGTGTCGTCATTATTGAGAAGCTACTATCTCTGGGACTTGACATTGATACAAGGGGCGGGGATGGTTTAACACCATTAATGATTGCAGCTGCTAATGACAGGCCAGATGCGTTCCTTACCCTGATAGGAATAGGAGCAGAGCCAACTTTGAAAAACAACGATGAGTGGAGTGTGTTGCACTGTGCTGCACAAGGAGACAGTGTCGTCATTATTGAGAAGCTACTATCTCTGGGACTTGACATTGATACAAGGGGCGGGGATGGTTTAACACCATTAATGACTGCAGCTGTTAATGGCAGGCGAGATGCGTTCCTTACCCTGATAGGAAGAGGAGCAGACCCAACTTTGAAAGACAACGATGAGGGGAGTGTGTTGCACTGTGCTGCACAAGGAGACAGTGTCGTCATTATTGAGAAGCTACTATCTCTGGGACTTGACATTGATACAAGGGACAGGTATGGTTCAACACCATTAATGACTGCAGCTGTTAATGACAGGCGAGATGCGTTCCTTACCCTGATAGGAATAGGAGCAGAGCCAACTTTGAAAAACAACGATGAGTGGAGTGTGTTGCACGGGACTGCACAAGGAGACAGTGTCGTCATTATTGAGAAGCTACTATCTCTGGGACTTGACATTGATACAAGGGGCGGGGATGGTTTAACACCATTAATGACTGCAGCTGTTAATGGCAGGCGAGATACGTTCCTTACCCTGATAGGAAGAGGAGCAGACCCAACTTTGAAAGACAACTATGAGTGGAGTGTGTTGCACCGTGCTGCACAAGGAGGCAGTGTCGTCATTATTGAGAAGCTACTATCTCTGGGACTTGACATTGATACAAGGGGCGGGGATGGTTTAACACCATTAATGACTGCAGCTGTTAATGGCAGGCGAGATGCGTTCCTTACCCTGATAGGAAGAGGAGCAGACCCAACTTTGAAAGACGTCAATGAGTGGAGTGTGTTGCATTATGCTGCAAGAGGAGGCAATGTCGCCATTATTGAGAAGCTACTATCTCTGGGACTTGACATTGACTCAAGGAACAGGGATGGAGAAACACCATTAATGACTGCAGCTGTTAATGGCAGGCGAGATGCGTTCCTTACCCTGATAGGAAGAGGAGCAGACCCAACTTTGAAAAACAACGATGAGTGGAGTGTGTTGCATTATGCTGCAAGAGGAGGCAATGTCGCCATTATTGAGAAGCTACTATCTCTGGGACTTGACATTGACTCAAGGAACAGGGATGGAGAAACACCATTAATGACTGCAGCTGTTAATGGCAGGCGAGATGCGTTCCTTACCCTGATAGGAAGAGGAGCAGACCCAACTTTGAAAGACAACGATGAGGGGAGTGTGTTGCACTGTGCTGCACAAGGAGACAGTGTCGTCATTATTGAGAAGCTACTATCTCTGGGACTTGACATTGATACAAGGGGCGGGGATGGTTTCACACCATTAATGATTGCAGCTGTTAATGACAGGCGAGATGCGTTCCTTACCCTAATAGGAAAAGGAGCAGACCCAACTTTGAAAAACAACAATGAGGGGAGTGTGTTGCACTGTGCTGCACAAGGAGAGAGTGTCCTCATTATTGAGAAGCTACTATCTCTGGGACTTGACATTGATACAAGGGACAGGTATGGAGAAACACCATTAATGATTGCAACAAGAAACGGTAAAGCTGAAGCTGTGAAATATCTCAAATCCAAGGGAGCACGTTTTTAGCTGTTTCCTATAGCGTGCAGTTAACTGTAATCATATAACAGTTTATCAGCGCTATGAATTCAAGTGGATCATGGAGTTAACTTTATTGCTTCGATAACGTTTAGTTACTATTTCACTGTTTCACAGGTTTCATCTATTTACGTGAAATCAATCCTTTGATGAAAACAATCGAATAATATCAAGTAAAAGTCCTGGTTTTATTGTGCTCCAAGGCTTTCAAGGCGTTCAAATGCTACAATTTGGTAACTGATGAGTGCACCTTAAAAAAAGAAACAGTACAGTTAAACATTAGCGAGAACGATATTCAGATCAATCAGTGAACGTTCTTCAAACTCTGATTCCATTAGGAAAAAGCCTGCTTTTTTGTTTCTTAGGATTCGCAGAATAGTCATTGCCAAAAACATTGTGAGTAGAAGTATTTTATATCAGGAGAAAATTGCCTACGAAATATTTTTACTGCATGCTGGAAATTTCCGTCGCCACATATTTTCAGAAATTTCAAAGAAAAAATATTAACGGATTCGAAAGAGCGTAGAAATCAAACTATTTAACATTGATTTACTGTTTCTAATTCCCGACTTTGATGATAAGCAAGCTATTTCGAATATCTTTATTCCAATTTATCTCGCGTGCGGATGGAATTACATTCCAGCTTTTGGTGAGTTTGACAGTTCCGTAATTAGCCGCTGCTCAAGGAAGCCACAAAAATGTCGCCAAAATTACCAGACTAATTTTCTAAATCATAAGAATTCAATCCCGCCAAACATCTTGGATCGTAAGAGCGGGAATCAACCTCCGCCGACATTTTAATTGTAACTGGAAAGGAGTTCAGCATGTTGTAAATAAATTATCGTGGGCACGTTAGAGTTTTTCATATTTCTTAGGTTTAGGAGAAATTTTAAGAGTTCCAAGAAAAATACAGGGACAAAAAGAACGTCGCCGCACACACTTTATTAGGGAGCTTTAGATTTGACAACGAGTACGAGATTTACTAGGAGGAGTACGACTTTTTACATCTAGTTCGCGCGCCTTACATAATCACTCCGTACATAAATCCTGTTTCTAAAATCTCCTTTTCTGTTATTAAGCAGTAAGGCAGAATAAGGGATCTGTGGAGGCGACGGTTTTGAAATTTGAAAGTCGTACTTGTTCTCGATCTCGTACTCGTACTCAAATCTAAAGTCCCCTAATAGAGAACAATTAGATATTGAATATTCTTGAATGTAAAGCTTATGAGTGAATAATTCTATTTGCAAGAACTGATTGCGTTTAAGTGAAGTCTTGGAGTAGACGTTTTACAACCACCATGTAGTTGCCGAGTAAGAATTCTTGAATTTTGTACTGAAGGAAATAACGTGTTTTAAGAATGGTTTTTGTATTCAGTTTATTTTGGACGTGAACTCTATATGAAAACATTTCAGTTTCGTTTTTGTTTAGTTTAATTCCATATCTAGTAGTAGTAGCTTGTTTCTAGGCAAGTTTGCATCTTAAGAAAATTTCAATAGTTTTCTTTACAGTGTAATTGTATTCCGGATTCAAAGGGTTTCGCTCCCAGAACATGCTCCTGTAGCAAAGCTTGACGTGTATTGACGATTTCATAGGTATAATCAATCCTCGGGAGCAGTATTTTCACCCCGCAAGATGTTACATGATATTAAACCGGTTGAATATTCGGAAGCAAGATCCGGGAGCAAATTGAGCAAAATGCTTCCGGCTTCGTGTGCACTGATCGTGCAAACTGACCCTGGAGCATGCTCCGGGAGCAAAACAGAGTTTTGCAAGGTCTTTCCTATTTTTGCATCAATAGAACGTATTTTGCAGTAAATAGTAAAAACAGTATGTAACTTGAAGCTTCAAACAAAATGTCTACAACGCTGGGTGAAAAGCGAGTACAAATTGCATAGTTTTTAGCTGAAAGAAATAATGGATTTTAATACCAGGTTTGCAGTGTAGTTGTTTCCATGTGTGGGGCTTGTTGTAGAAGAGAAAAACATTTCAATGAATTTCTCACATATATTTATCAAACAGTAGCTTATTTCTGGCTTATTTTGCCTGTTCAAGGACATTTTGTTCCTGTTATTTTTACAGGGTTATGTAATGTGACAACAATAGCATATATTTTGTAATAGAAGTAGTTTTTATGATATAGAATAATTAGGTATTTATATGGTAAGGAAATTAGTTTTCTACAACATAACACGAATTTGAATTTTTAGTGCTGCGTTTATAGTCGACATGCCTGTATTGATACTACTAAAATTGACTATTAAAGTGCACCTAAACCCCCAAAATTTTTTTCGCTAAAATAAATCTTTGGACCTATTTGAAACGCATTGCGCCTTTTTCAGTTACCAAATCTTCATTAGCTGTTTTGACTTTTCTAGCATCGTCTGCCCCACGACCGAGTCAGAAGGGGCTTGGGTCTATTCTTGATTTGACGTCACAAACTGATTTACATTGCATTAAGTCAAATGAAGAATGATCCTCGCAGTTGTGAATTCAATTTATGCAATAGCGAAAAGAAGCCTGAAAAAAATCCAGGACTTCAACGGGGTTTGAACCCGTGACCTCGCAATTACCGGTGCGATGCTCTAACCAACCGAGCTATGAAGCCACTGACGTTGGGAGCAGGTCAATTGTGGGTTCACATGTTCCCGTGAAAGAAATGAGTATGAATGATATATGAAATGAATCATATATGAACTGCGGAAATGAAATCAAATGAAGAATGATCCTCGCAGTTGTGAATGCAATTCATGCAATTGCGAAAAGAAGCCTGAAAAACATTCAGGACTTCAACGGGTTTGAACCCGTGACCTCGCGATTACCGGTGCGATGCTCTAACCAACTGACCTATGAAGCCACTGACGTTGGGAGCAGGTCAATTGTGGGTTCATATGTTCCCGTGAAAGAAATGAGTGTGAATGATATATGAAATGAATCATATATGAACTGCGGAAATGAAATCAAATGAAGAATGATCCTCGCAGTTGTGAATGCAATTCATGCAATTGCGAAAAGAAGCCTGAAAAACATTCAGGACTTCAACGGGGTTTGAACCCGTGACCTCGCGATTACCGGTGCGATGCTCTAACCAACTGAGCTATGAAGCCACTGACGTTGAGAGCAGGTCAATTGTGGGTTCATATCAATTTTTGAGTTTAGTTGCACTTTAAGAACTTAGACATTACTATAAATTTGATGGTGTTTTGTTAACAACACTAAGCAGTTTATCGTTGGTTCTCTTATGTGGCGCACAACAAGAAAAACGAGGAAAATGAGGGACAGTATCCACATCAAGAACAGATCGGTGACAAGCCTCGCACGCTCACTTTTATCTCTTGCGGTTACGCGCGGGTGGGGTTAGCTGAGCTCCGGGACTCCCGCGTTAAAGGTGCGGGGATGCTTCCTGCAAAATGTGACTGAAACACCCACATTAGAGTAACGTGAACGCGGCTCAAGCTTTATTTCACTCTAATTTAGGCAATTGTTGCAATCAATGGTATATCTTGTCGGTCTTGACCAGCAACGCAGTATGAGAGTGGTTTTACTTTCTTCGATTGCAGCCGTATGCGATACTTTAATGGCCAAAAATACATGGCTTTCCGTCCTAACACCTCAACTGATATCAAACTTCAGAAGTCATACAAACGAGAAACTGGACGCCGGTTATCCCCGCCCCTTCACATGGGATTCTCCTGGGGCATTTTTAATAAAATCGTATGAACCGGGAAGTCCGCGTAATGAAGATAGGACCCCCCCCCCCAAAAAAAAAACCGTCCTCAAGAAGCGGGGATGATGTTTTCTTGTATCTTCTCCATGACCAGACCCACAAAACAGATATCGATGTCAGGTTATATATGACCAGTCCTAAAAAGAACGATAAAAGAAAACAAAATACAGGAAAGAAAAAATAAAAAAAGTAACAAAATGAAATTCGCGTACAGTGGACCTCCGCCATACGACCACCGCGTCATCACGATCACTATACTGTGGCCCGGCCATGCCTTTTTGATTCCATTTCATTTATTTTGCTTTTGGTTATATTTTGTTTGAATAATTTTTATGGCAAAGTTAGGCCACCGTACTACAGAAGGGATGATTCGCTTCTGTCCCCACTCATAAGTCCTCAATTTGCAAGAGGAATGCTTCAAATTGCTGCCATTTGGGTCGTCGGGCTTATGTTGCCATGCCAGTAACGCATGTTATTGGTGACACTCCATCAGCCAAAATTCCAATATCATCACTTTTCAAGCTCCTCGAGTTTCTTGGGTGAAGGGGACCTCCTCCCAAAATATAAAATAAAAGGGAAAAACATAAACCCAACGAAACATATTTTCAACACAAATCTCAGACCTATGGATTAGAATATTTCTCAGCGCAATTTCTTAGGTCAAAAAGGCAAAATTTTCTACATACGGTCGAAACTACCGTAAGCGACCACTCAAAATGCTGAGCACTGCATGGTGGTCGCTTACGGGAGGTGGTCGCTTACGAGAGGTTAGACCACAGGGGTCTACAGAGATTTACTCAGTACTCTGATATTTGGAAACAACAAATCATCGCTAACTTGGCTGAAATAAAAAAAATAGAAAGCCTTGAATATCATTTGGACCAAAAAGAGAACGCATAGACAGCTTGCTCCAAGGCCCGCAAGTGCAAATATTTCGGCACCAGAAAATGCATTGCTAATTGTAAGACCTCCTTAGGCAGTCTGTTTTTGATCACAAACTTACTTGATAGAGTGAAGCACGTACTCTTAAGATAAAAGTATTTTCTTATGACAAAGTCAATCCTTTCAGACTACACCCGAGTGCGTGTGTGTTGCTCACATCCGGTTTGTGACATCTACGTCTGCGGTGGTGGCCAAGGGAGCGAAGATGTGACAGCTGACAAATTTGTGCGCGTTAAGACACTAACAGGAGGTTAAAAGCAATAGAATATTTCAAACCGTCAGCTCTAAAAGTGGTCGTAGCCGCCTCCAACATGCCTGTGTGGTAGGCGCTAGAAGGGAAAGGGAAGGGGGAATGGGGGCGCGAGTGCTAATCGAGAAGAGAGAGGAGGAGCGGAGTCGAAAGCTTCTCTCATTTCGGCGCGTGCGCGCCCGTTTTTGAAAAAATTCGTTTAAAAATCGTGAAAATTATGGTAAATGTATGGTTTGGAGGCACACGATTTCTGCAATAGAGACATTGGTATGGGGGCTTTTAAACCAAACATACTCAAACTTGCTGAAACTGCTTATTTTGAGACACCCAGTTTTCATTGCCGGTTTTCAAGAGATAGAATGACCCATTACAGGAAACAAATTAATAAATGCAACAACTCACTTTCAATTTCCTGTTTTTACCATCAGCAACATTCAGAATCCTCTTTGGAGACATAGGTGCCTTATCACTCCAACTGCAATGTAAATCCCAATTGTAATAGGACAAGAAATTATAATAAATGTATGTTATGTTTAAAATTGTTGAGGTCAATGCCTTAGTTTTTCTTTGTATGGTCATTTTTACACTAATTTGGCATGCAGATTTTATGCCAGGAATAAGCTGAACCACTTAATACTCTCAGTTATAGCTTCGGCTTTATTGTATGTTTTTCTTCAGCCGAAATAAGAACCTTTTTAAGAACCTAAAGAGCCTAAACTTGTGCTAGTACCATTTATATAAGAACCTGTTTAGGCTAATTTGGAACTGGAGAGTTCAGGTTCTTAGATGCTGGGTTTTACTGTACTCATTTATTCACTTCAGAGATATTCGTCCGTAGGCATGTAATTCCCTACAAAAGGAAAACAGAATTTTATTGTTACAAAAGAAGGCAATTGGGATTATTGCAAAAACAGATGCGAAGAAATCACAGAGAAGTTATTCAAGTGTTCTCATAAATAATATTTATGTGCAAACTGTATAAACTGTCGAAATCATTTCCAGATTACCAAAGCATTATGATCACTTTAACATGAAAGTGCAATTTCTTTCAGTCAAACGGTTCAATATATGAAAAAACTTGCGCTTAGCTGGAGAAACTGAAGGAGGGCTTCCCCCTCCCCCTCCGCCTCCCTTGTCCTTTCACTGAACCCCTACTCCGAACGCTCATTTATAGCAACTCATGAAGTTCTCCATGGAATATTCCAACTGAGCGTTATTCACTCTCGATCTCGTTCGCTCGCTTTTCTTCCGGGTATCGCAGAAAGGCTTCCGACGGACAAGAAAAAACATCAGAGGAAATTAGAGAAATGGGATAATGGAGAGATCTTTAATGTATGACAAATACAGAAAATTGTAAACATTATTATTCTTCAACCATTTCAACTTTAGTAGCAATAAAAGGAACACGGAGTTTTTACAACAATGCATCGCGTTTTTATGTTTGTCACCGCAGTGACGTGAGCCTTTATTAAGCGGCCGTCGCTTAGCGACGAGCCGCTTCTTAAATTACCCGTTTTTTTTTTTTTTTAGTTTTTTTTGTCGTGGTGTCCGCCGAGAGGCCCGTGCCCCTCTCGACCAGAGGAAGAAACAATGACATAAGTAAAGCACTTAATTTTCTAATAGCGGCGCCGCGACTTGAACTCGCGACCTTAAGATCCCAATCTCGGTCCCTTATCCGATTGCGGTGAGGAGACACTTCTTGCGGTTACTAGAGAATTTTGTAGTAAATAAAGTCATTACGTCGGTCACGCATCGTGTCTTTAAAAGCCTTTCAATGCTCAAGGGTTACAGAGGAAAGAAATGTTTTGTCAGAATTGAATTACTCCAATGTACATCCAGTAGGGAAGGAATTTATTTGAAAGCGTTTATTTTGAGCAGTATTTCACAACACTGATGACTTAACTAAAGCTATTCGGAAGACCGTAAATGTTTTTAAACTGAACTTGTAGATTTTGGTGGCCATAAAATACAGGGGTCAGAGTCGAAAGTGGCGAAATCCTTTCAAAAAGAAGTGTTTAGTCAGAATTATAGGAAATGAATTTATTTGAGCGTTCCGTGCCCCTCTCAGCCAGAGGAAGAAACATTTACATAAAGTAAAGAAATAAGTTTTCTAATAACGGCGCCCGGAGCTGAACTCGTGACCTTCAAATCCCTTTTCCGATTGCGCTATCCGATTGCGCTGATGAGACATCTCTTGCGGTCACTAGATAATTTTGTAGTAAATAAAGTCATTACGTCGATCACGCATCGTCTCTTTAAAAGCCTTTCAATGCTCAAGGGTTACAGAGGAAAGAAATGTTTTGTCAGAATTAAATTACTCCGATGTACATCCAGTAGGAAAGGAATTTATTCGAAAGCGTTTATTTTGAGCAGTATTTCACAACAAGTGAAAAGGAATAGAAAAAAAAAAGAGATCAAAGAAAAAAAAACTTCACTTTGTTGAGGCTTTAACCACCGACCCTAAGCTGTAAATACAGTACGAAAAGAGCGCACTAACCCACCAGGCCACCAAAACCTTCTCTAACGCATAACCGAATTTTAAATTCTTTATCATTCAGAGTGACGAATTGACTGTCATGCCAACTGAAAGGTGACAAAGTGCATTAATCCGGCTCGGATGGTCAAAAAGGCCGCTTCTAATTCTCGCAGAATTTCTTGTTCCCATAGAAAATTGTTTTTTTAACCATTAGACATTTGGTATACATTGGGTTCGTGACATACCATAAAAGGTTGTTACTTATTCAACTTAAATTATTTATAGACTCAATTCTAGAATTCGTGTGACATGTGATATAAAGCTTCGCGCATGAGCTTGGTTTCGCCATTATTTCTCCGTTGCCTTCTGATCCAAGATAGAATCCTTGCCTTCTGATCCAAGAAGATTTATACATCCATGAAATATTAGACTATTCTATAATCAAAACATTAAATTGTGTTCTTGACAGACCATAAAAGGCTTTTCCGCATTCAGCTGTAGATTATTTATAGACTCGATTCTAGAATTCGCGTGACATGTGATATAAGGATTCGCGCACATGAGTTTGGCTTTTCATTACTTTCTCGTTACCTTCTGATCCAAGCGATCAATATAAAATGGCGACGGGGGAAAGCAACCTTCCTGAATTCGTCAATAGTCTTTGGAATATGGTTGAGGACCCTAGGTGTAAAAACTTCATTTCATGGCACGAGGTAAGACGATAAGTTGTTTTGAATTGGCTCCCAAACCGACTGTTTGCATTACAAGCACCCAACCAGTCTTAATTCTGTTCGAAGGTCTTGGTCGCCGCGTACATTTAGACTAAAACTTGGCGACTCGCTCGGTAACTCAGTAATATTAACTCTGTTTTATTTGAGAGAGACAAATATCTGCTGAGACATTCGGATGATACTAAGACCCCAGGATAAGACTCTGGCGAGGTCCCTAAAATTTTCTACCAGTTTCAGCATCAGTGTGAGAACCTCAAGAAGTCCAAGTGTGATAGACCCAATCGATATTTAAGAAAAGAACGTGTAGTTACATCTGCATACAGTGTAATTGAAAAATTCGGAGTGAAAATTGGCAGATAGTATGTGAAAACCATTCATGAGATGCCTAAGTCAGTTTTGAGCATATTGCGGCTAACGATTTATTCTGGGAGCGGAATTTTAAATCAGAGCAACCGCCACCAGGTCGTTGAGAGCTTCAGGGGCTGTTCTTGGAAGCCATGGTCTTCTGCTTTAAGCTCGTTTGGGTTTCGAAACAGAGCTTTGCTTCTTCAGATTAACTATTTTGTCCCCAAAAAATTTGCTCAGTCTTCCCGACTCTGTACATATTTTATAGTCATCCAGAAAATGTAGCGTTTTGAAGAGGTTACATGTGTAATATAAGACTCTAGGTCTCCAACCCACTTCAACACATTTTTCGCTGGCTTTTTATTCTCACTTTTTCCTGTCTACCGCGCGTGGTTCTCGATTGGATATTCTAGAATTGAAAACTGGATGCATGACACAAACAGTTGAAATTATTTATAGACTCGATTCTAGAATTTGCGTGACGTGTTATGTAAAGTTAAGCTGAAAATAAAAACAAAACAGCACGTATACCATCAATAAAATGGAGACGAGCGAAAGCAGTCTTTCTTAATTCATTGTTCATCTCTGGAATATTGACATTTGGTATACATTGGGTTCGTGAAATACCATAAAAGGTTGTTACTTATTCAACTTAAATTATTTATAGACTCGATTCTAGAATTCGTGTGACATGTGATATAAAGCTTCGCGCATATGAGCTTGGTTTCGCCATTACTTCCTCTTTGCCTTCTGATCCAAGATAGAATCCTTGCCTTCTGATCCAAGAAGATTTATAGATCCAGGAAATATTAGACTATTCTATAATCAAAACATCAAATTGAGTTCTTGACGGACCATAAAAGGCTTTTCAGGGGCACCCAACGAGCCAAATCAACCAAAAGCTGTAGAAAGGCATTTTTAAGTACCTTGTGGTGTTTGAAGTCTGTTTAAAGTGATGTTTTCATAAGCTAGAAAAAGTTCATCTGTTCGGATTCCCTAGCTGAAAGTTTAGTTACCCGAAAATGTTAGGGAACAAAATCTTCCTTTGAGAAAATGCAAGCTGAAATGAACTTTCCACGAGCTTTCTAGGGAACTATTTTCTTTCCGAAAATGCTAGCTGACGTTTTTGACTGCCAAAAACAGCAATTACGACCTTTCCGAAAACCTCAGGGGCTATGATTTCCCAATTAGGAATATTTCAGGCCAGGTTTTAGTTACGAAAATCCGAGTGCACTCTTCAATCGACGCCGAAAACCCAAGGCGAATTACCCTCCACCGAACAGATATCTACCGAAACTAGTCGTTGGGTGCCCCTGGCTTTTCCGCATTCAGCGTAGATTATTTGCATACTCGATTCTAGAATTCGCGTGACATGTGATATAAAGCTTCGCGCATATGAGCTTGGTTTCGCCATTACTTCCTCTTTGCCTTCTGATCCAAGATAGAATCCTTGCCTTCTGATCCAAGAAGATTTATACATCCATGAAATATTAGACTATTCTATAATCAAAACATTAAATTGGGTTCTTGACAGTCCATAAAAGGCTTTTTCCGCATTCAGCTTAGATTATTTATAGACTCGATTCTAGAATTCGCGTGACATGTCATATAAGGATTCGCGCACATGGGTTTGTCTTTTCACTGATCCAAGCGATCAATATAAAATGGCGACGGGGGAAAGCAACCTTCCTGAATTCGTCAATAGTCTTTGGAATATGGTTGAGGACCCTAGGTGTAAAAACTTCATTTCATGGCACGAGGTAAGACGATAAGTTGTTTTGAATTGGCTCCCAAACCGACTGTTTGCATTACAAGCACCCAACCAGTCTTAATTCTGTTCGAAGGTCTTGGTCGCCGCGTACATTTAGACTAAAACTTGGCGACTCGCTCGGTAACTCAGTAATATTAACTCTGTTTTATTTGAGAGAGACAAATATCTGCTGAGACATTCGGATGATACTAAGACCCCAGGATAAGACTCTGGCGAGGTCCCTAAAATTTTCTACCAGTTTCAGCATCAGTGTGAGAACCTCAAGAAGTCCAAGTGTGATAGGCCCAATCGATATTTAAGAAAAGAACGTGTAGTTACATCTGCATACAGTGTAATTGAAAAATTCGGAGTGAAAATTGGCAGATAGTATGTGAAAACCATTCATGAGATGCCTAAGTCAGTTTTGAGCATATTGCGGCTAACGATTTATTCTGGGAGCGGAATTTTAAATCAGAGCAACCGCCACCAGGTCGTTGAGAACTTCAGGGGCTGTTCTTGGAAGCCATGGTCTTCTGCTTTAAGCTCGTTTGGGTTTCGAAACAGAGCTTTGCTTCTTCAGATTAACTATTTTGTCCCCAAAAAATTTGCTCAGTCTTCCCGACTCTGTACATATTTTATAGTCATCCAGAAAATGTAGCGTTTTGAAAAGGTTACATGTGTAATATAAGACTCTAGGTCTCCAACCCACTTCAACACATTTTTCGCTGGCTTTTTATTCTCACTTTTTCCTGTCTACCGCGCGTGGTTCTCGATTAGATATTCTAGAATTGAAAACTGGATGCATGACACAAACAGTTGAAATTATTTATAGACTCGATTCTGGAATTTGCGTGACGTGTTATGTAAAGTTAAGCTGAAAATAAAAACAAAACAGCACGTATACCATCAATAAAATGGAGACGAGCGAAAGCAGTCTTTCTTAATTCATTGTTCATCTCTGGAATATTGACATTTGGTATACATTGGGTTCGTGAAATACCATAAAAGGTTGTTACTTATTCAACTTAAATTATTTATAGACTCGATTCTAGAATTCGTGTGACATGTGATATAAAGCTTCGCGCATATGAGCTTGGTTTCGCCATTACTTCCTCTTTGCCTTCTGATCCAAGATAGAATCCTTGCCTTCTGATCCAAGAAGATTTATAGATCCAGGAAATATTAGACTATTCTATAATCAAAACATCAAATTGAGTTCTTGACGGACCATAAAAGGCTTTTCCGCATTCAGCGTAGATTATTTGCATACTCGATTCTAGAATTCGTGTGACATGTGATATAAAGCTTCGCGCATATGAGCTTGGTTTCGCTATTACTTCCCCTTTGCCTTCTGATCCAAGATAGAATCCTTGCCTTCTGATCCAAGAAGATTTATACATCCATGAAATATTAGACTATTCTATAATCAAAACATTAAATTGGGTTCTTGACAGTCCATAAAAGGCTTTTTCCGCATTCAGCTTAGATTATTTATAGACTCGATTCTAGAATTCGCGTGACATGTCATATAAGGATTCGCGCACATGGGTTTGTCTTTTCACTGATCCAAGCGATCAATATAAAATGGCGACGGGGGAAAGCGATCTTTCTGAATTCGTCAATAGTCTTTGGAATATGGTTGAGGACCCTAGGTGCAAAAACTTCATTTCATGGCACGAGGTAAGACGATAAGTTGTTTTGAATTGGCTCCCAAACCGACTGTTTGCATTACAAGCACCCAACCAGTCTTAATTCTGTTCGAAGGTCTTGGTCGCCGCGTACATTTAGACTAAAACTTGGCGACTCGCTCGGTAACTCAGTGATATTAACTCTGTTTTATTTGAGAGGGACAAATATCTGCTGAGACATTCGGATGATACTAAGACCCCAGGATAAGACTCTGGCGAGGTCCCTAAAATTTTCTACCACTTTCAATATCAGTGTGAGAACCTCAAGAAGTCCAAGTGTGATAGACCCAATCGATATTTTAGAAAAGAACGTGTAGTTACATCTGCATAATTGAAAAATTCGGAGTGAAAATTGGCAGATAGTATGTGAATGATAGTATGAGATGCCTAAGTCAGTTTTGAGCATATTGCGGCTAACGATTTATTCTGGGAGCGGAATTTTAAATCAGAGCAACCGCCATCAAGTCGTTGAGAGCTTCGGGGGCTGTTCTTGGAAGCCATGGTCTTCTGCTTTAAGCTCGTTTGGGTTTCGAAACAGAGCTTTGCTCCTTCAGATTAACTATTTTGTCCCCAAAAAATTTGCTCAGTCTTCCCGACTCTGTACATATTTTATAGTCATCCAGAAAATGTAGCGTTTTGAAAAGGTTACATGTGTAATATAAGCCTCTAGATCTCCAACCCACTTCAACACATGTTTCGCTGGCTTTTTATTCTCACTTTTTCCTGTCTACCGCGCGTGGTTCTCGATTGGATATTCTAGAATTGAAAACTGGATGCATGACACAAATAGTTGAAATTATTTATAGACTCGATTCTAGAACTTTCGTGACGTGTTGCTGCGTGTTGTGTAAAGTTAATCTGAAAATAAAAACAAAACAGCACTTATACCGTCAATAAAATGGAGACGAGCGAAAGCAGTCTTTCTTAATTCATTGTTCATCTCTGGAATATTGACGGTTGAAGACCCTCAATGTAAGTTAACTTCATTTCTGGAACGGGAAGTTGTTTTGTGAGCGATATACCAAACGATGCGTTTGATCAGGTTGAACGCCTTCTAGGAAGGTTTTTGTTTAGTTGCTTGGGATATTCGGAATTTTACATGTAAAAGAAAATGACGTTTGATTGCCAGGCGGAGTTTCATCCCATTTAGGAAGGTGACATAGAAATTCTACTTCTTTTCCTTGTAGTAATAATCCTGTCATCATTGTCCGCGGTCGAAAAACAAACAAATCAAGAAACACATTACAAAAGGCGGGCTATACATATACACGTGCTAACATCTTCACGAGGTGAAGCAAATTGAAGTTGAGTTGACTGGCAAAGCTTTACTAACTATAAGCAAAGTTAACCCGACGCGAATGAAACCAGTTGAGGATGCATTGACATTTTGATGTTTTATTTTTCCACGCGGATGAACCAGGAATTTAATTAAATGAGGGGGCATTGGGGTTTACTAGAAACCGAAAAACTGCTCAAGAAAGTATCCAAAACCAAAAAAAAAAAAAAAAATAAATAAAAGCGAAATGAATTCGGATTAAAACCGAATACCGAATACAAAACCATCAAAACCGAAACTTTACAGACCCGAATTTGCGAAACCTTAATCGACCCGATACATTTGTGGCACGTGGAGGATACAGACTAAACTAAGTTAATTTCATCACGGTATTTGTGGATGCCATTTGTGAATCACCTGGCGTGTGTTTCTCAAAACTCCGGAAAACACTTCGGGTCCGAGAAGTATTTTTCAAGTCGGTTTTAAATCGATTGGTGCTAGCTTTTTGGGCGATTTAGCCCAATGTATTTGTCAATTTTGCACCAAACTTTCCTGAAAGATTATTTCAAATATTAGAAATTGAATTTCTGGTAACGAACCTAAAGCGCATAAAATAGTTTTTCGGGTCCGAAACGTTTTCGGGAGTTTCGAGAAACGCGCGCCAGGCCCGTAGACAGGGTTTTGCGTGGGGAGGTGCGTTTGAGCTCCAAAGGATCGAAATGACGAGAACCGAAGGCGCGAGATTCTAGGATGCTTCCCCGGGAAATTTTGAGACTGCGTTTCGAAGTCCGTTACATAGAAAATCAGACAGTCAAGACAGTCTTGGTCGAAATGGATTTTGGGCTTAATCTTTGAGAAGTGTGCCAAGCTCAAGCCTGCTTGAACGCTTCTGGGTAAACAAGTCTACCACTTTGTCCAGATTGATGTCTGTATCGTAGTGAATGTGCATTAAGGAAGCGAAGAGAGCCTTCCTTTACCTTTTAATCATGAAATTGCCACTGGCGTTACAAATAATGCTAATCCGCCAATGGAGCGGCCAGCGGTCTTCAATTACAGTCTAAATGGTATCAGAACAAATGAAAAACAACAATGTAAGTTCCTTGAGCTATGCTTGCTATATTGTAAGAGTGGAGCCGTCTTAGAGCTCCTGAGATCAGTTTCACATCAAGCAGTTGGTGGCTGGAGTGCAAAAATTGTGAAACAAATAAACAAATGAAACAAAGAAAACGTAAAGATGAAAGTTCTCTTAAGCCCCTCCTCTCTATTAACCCCCCCCCCCCCCCACCTCTCTAATAAGACTCCCTTTTGGAAGTCGTTTTTTGTAATAAGCCCCCCTCTCTAATAGCCCCCCCCCCCGCCCTTTTTGGGACATGAGATTTTGTAATGAGCCCCTCCAATTCCCTCTTACGAAATCCACCTCATGTAGCCCAGTTGGTTTATATTTTTAAGAAAATATACACCCAAAAACATGTTTGTTGCAGCTGCAGCTGTTTGAGTTTGGTACAAAAACTATTATAAGACGAAAACGGCGTGTTTGAGATTTCAAATAAGCCCCTCTCTCTATTAACCCCCCCCCCCCCATCTCTCTAATAAGCCCCCAGTCAATGAGGCCTGAAATTAAATCAGCCCCCGCGGGCTTAATAGAGCTTTTACGGTAGTATGGACTCGACATAGCAGCGGTCGCTTAACGGACATAAAATGAGAATGGTTCATTGGGTTTTATTTCAAACTACACAACAAGCGTGCCAGGACGCAAGTACTACAGTTACTTTGCTTCTACCTTATTTGTACTAACTTACTTTCTTTTTATCGCCGGTATCTAGTAAACGGACTTTCGCGGCCCGTGGGGCCTAATCAGGCATATCTTCTACTGGTCTCTGTTTGAATTAGGGATTTTGCAATGGCTAAAAGCTATTCTATTAAAAGCTCCATCAAAAATCAAGAATTTGGAAACCCTAGACGTGAATTCAGAGATTCGATTGAAATCTTGCAGCAATCAGTCACCTGTGGTCTGCTTTGACTGTAAAATGGTCTAACATGCGATTGCACAGTTTGTTACTTGTTTGGTCGTCAGCGGGAACGCAATGTGACATAGTAGAAGCTAGATGCTCCTAACTCATCCTGCTGGCCTTGTGAATTGCTGCCATCGGTACTGATGTCGTCCGAAAAGAAACTTAGGAAAAACCGAAAACCACGGCGGATGCCAGATCCGAAAAACCCGCTTGTTAATCGGCCGCAAACCGAAAACTGAATGCTAATTAAAGAAAAAACCACAAACCGTAACAGACACGAAAACCTAAAACCGAAAACCGGCCTAAAAAATGGCCAAAACCGGGGTCAAAACCGTCTGGCGTTCGAAATCCTTTCCTGCCTTCCATTTTGAACTTAATTACGAGTAAAACATTCTCCCCTCCTCTTTTTCCTCTTTTGACGGGACAAAAATAACACGCCTGAATTCGTCTACAAAGTCTGCACAGGGTACATTTCTTGATTAGTACGTGCTGCACGCATATTAATTGTTTAATTATTCCATTTCAGTATAAATCTACTAGCGTTCTATCACGTCTGCCATTCTCTGATTCAGGCTACGCTCTGACTCGCTATCTATTCTGTAATAGATAGTGAGTAGTGGTTGTCAACAAAATGGCGGCCTCTTCTTCGCGTTTTCAAGGTGTCTGCGAGAAGGATTTAGATAATTTACTTGCTTAATTTTGAAAGACTAGTAGATTTATACTAAAGCAATTAGATTATTCGCTCTCGATTTCTATGCCTGATAGCTGATTCGGGATGCGCCCTCATCAGCTATCACGCGGTAGGAATGTCAATGATTGAAGTTATATAATTTATGCAGAACAATTACAAAAAATCTCAAACAATTTTTAGATGATTGATGCAACGAAATGATGACATTCTCTGTAGTCCCATCACGGCTCTTCCTATGGTTTAGTATTTAATTTAAGGTGGCTAACACCTTGGTTTCTTGCACTTTCCAGTACTTTTACTTCAATGGATATATTACCATCATTTTTCATATATTGGTTGGTATCTTTATAGTGGCATCAAAAACATGCTCAATCAGTGATGAACAAGTTATGAAAATATTTTTGACATTGCCATTTTTTGACGTTACCATAACAACATTAAAACTTCTTAGTTTTAGCTCTAAGTGATACCACACTGGAACGGTCTCGAAGACCTCCATTATTTTATGATCGAGAATAATAAAAAAAAAAAGAAAAAAGCATCTTAAATTATCAAACATTTAAGTTGGTTCTGAATCCACTCCTCCGTTTTTTTGGTTTTGTTTTAAAGTTTTGCAAGAGTTGCATCTGGACACGCTAATTACTGCTTAAAAAAAAAGGAGCTCGTTTTGAGTAATTATTACTCATAGTTAGATGGGGGTGTTTGTAAGACATTATACAGTTGCTTTGATTGTGTCAAGAAGATTGTCGTAGCTTGTTCACCAATGATTGGGCATGTTCCACTATCGTGACATGAACTGATATAGAGCGACAGTATCGATCCATCAAAATATGCGCGATGTCAGTCATCTAAAGGATGGCTCACAGTTTCTATGCTGTCTTTTGTTTTTAACAGGATGGAGTGGGAATCTTTGTCAAGAGAGGAGTGAAATCACACTTTGAGAAAGAAATCTTCCCAAAGTATTTCAAGCTCAAAGAATTTTCGAGCTTTATACGTCAACTAAATTATTGTAAGTACAGTAAACTTAGGGCCTGCTCACATGGAGGTGAGGGACCCCAGGCAGGTGAGGTCCCCCACCTACCCGTGGTCCAAAAAAGCTAGCCTTCACATGCATCCCCGGGGCGCTGGGGTGAGGTTTAAAATGCTATCGCGTGTTCGCTAAGAACGTATATTAACAAAAGAATTTAGAGATAATTGCCCGGATGAACCTCACCTCACCCCACCCCACCTCCAGCATTTACATGGAGAAAACTCACCCCAGCTATAGTCTGGGAGCAAGTGTAGTCCCATGGGAATTTCAGGCTGGAAGCAATCCATTCATCTAAATATGTGAAGGGGAGTTTAGAGAACATGAAAAAGTTTGGTGGCGCTTCTGCAACCTGCACCAAGCAGTTATATAGAGGGTTAAAGAAATGACGTAAATTTTTAAACATGAAAACGAGGCTGTAATACAAACGTTACTATAAGTTCACTTCCTTGAGTTGAAATTGAAATACTAGTTTTGCTCATAAAGTGGTCACGTGATCACGCTGTCATGAAAACGAGTCTGATATTTAAGGGATTATTTCCTTACACTATATCAGCATAATTGCATTAAATCTCAACGATTATTCCCCTTGTACATAAAGTTAACATTTATAATATTATGATGGAGCGCTTTCGTTTTGTAAAATCCAAAAAGTATCACAGTTCTGCTCCTTATAGGCAATAAGGAAGGCTGGTGTGGGTGGCCTCAAGTATGCTTTCATAAAATTTTATTTTGTATTAGTTGTATTACTCTTTGCTCAGTTCTATTATCACTGACTGATTCAAGGCCTGGTTTTTGGTCTACTTACCGTAAAAGCTCTACAGTCAAACGTCTATTAAGCGGTCACCCTCTATTAACGGACACTTATCAAATTCCCAAAAAGCGGTCCCCTTATTTCCTGCAAATTTGACCTCTATTAAGCAATCACCTCTATTAGCAGACGCGGTCACCATTTAAAATTCCCAATTGGCCATTTTTATTGTATTTCACCTCTATTAAGCGGTCACGTAGTCAATTGCAGTGCAATATTTTGACACCATGATACGCCAACGATGTCCGGTTTCTCAGTCTTCACTGCTGATCTAGCACAACATAATATCCAATAAACGGAATATGAGTGGTTCATCTTGAATAGCAAAACTATACATTATTAATGATTGTCTTACATAGAACATCAGAACTATAGATATGACCTTCCTTGAGCATGTATATACTTGATGTTTTTCGCATGTTTTGTGTTACTGTTGCTGTTAACCGATACAATGCACTGTATACATGCTATAGTTCCATTTCTTACCATATTAATATATACTACATTTTGAACCACCTCTTTTAACCGGTCAACCTCTGTTAAGCGGTCAGTTGGCACTTTCCCTAGGTTGACTACTTAATAGAGGTTTGACTGTATTAAGCTCCTCCTTCCCGGGGGGGGGGGGGTTACTTAATTTCTGGCCTCAGTAACGGCGGGGCTTATTAGAGAGAAGGACTTAATAGAAAGAGTGGGACTTATTTCAAATCTTAAATATGCCGTTTTCGTCTTTAAATAGTTTTTGTACAAAACTCAAACAACTGCAGTGAAACTTTATTATTCATTAAAGAGCAGCAAACAGTATTCAGGGGTGTCACAAATTTTTGATGTAGGCGAGGATGTGCAAAAAGTAGCCGGGGGATCCAGCTGTTGTCATATAGTCAATATGCTGTGTTTCTATCAAACTAGTCGGGGATGCAGTCCAGAATCATCAAAATTGGTCGGGGAAAATCCCCGCCCCCCGCTCATAATAGCAGGGCTGTCGGACAGCCCTGCTATTATGTGTTTGAGTGTAGATTTGTTTAAAAACAAACCAACTGGGCCGCAACAAGTGGACTTCGTAAGAGAAAATAGGAGGGACTAATTACACAACTTCACGTCCCAAAGATGAGGGAGGAGGGGGGGGGGGCTCATCAGAGAGGGGGATTAATAGAGCCTTTACGATATGATATTCCTCTCTCTCTTTAACGTTTGCTATACGCGAAAGAAGACAAGGCGAGGAGCTTCCAGTCTCCTACCGAATAACATATTCCTTCTACGTTGCCAAGGTACCCACGAAGCGTCTCCTCTCTCATTCAAGAACGAAAATGCAGCTGACAGAGTATTTTGCTGTGAAGTCCCTTCAACGAGCAGCGACAGTAGAGCAACTACCAAGCAA
>JAEMWC010000579.1:32500-77500 GCA_016490735.1 Pachyseris speciosa | reverse complement strand
CAACGTACACAAATTTATTACAATTTAATCTATCCTTATATTTCTTATAGCATATTAGCTTGGGAAAGTGTATATAAAACACATATTAGTAAAATTCAAGTAAAACAAAACCATATTGTAAGATTAATATTTTTTGCCACAGCATTTGGTAGTGAAACAGAGAACGCTAAACCTCTGCTGAATTTACTAGGCCTCTTAACAGTTAATAATATCTATAGCCTACAAGTCTCAAAATTCGTGCATTCATGGCATAAAGGCTACCTGCCTAAACTTTTCGACAACATGTTTCAATATGCTAGTAATAGACATCACTACAACAAGAGATATATAGCTAAGAAAAATCTTTATAAGCCTAGTGTACGAACTAACGTAGGTAAACAATCAATCTCTTTTATGGCTACGGACATTTGGAAAGACTTCCCAACTCATTTAAAAAACTCAAGTGTGTTCACATTTGCTAAAAAAAATTAAACGTTGTCTACTCTCTGAACAACAAATAAAATAAAGTTTCGTTTTTATACCTATTCCAAAGGAGGGAGATCATGAACAACCTTGTAATAACAGACCGGTCTCGTTATTACCAGTATTGTCAAAGGTGCGTGAAAGAATTGCGTTGAACCAGCTGACGGCATATTTAACAACAAACAACCGTCTTTCTGCGAAACAAAGTGGAAATAAGAAATTTTACTCCACAGAAACGGCACTTATCCGCTCCACAGATGCCATTTTGACTGGCATGGATAAGCAGGAACTCTCTGCTATGGTTTTGTTGGACATGAGTAAGGCATTTGACAGTATAAATCATGATATTCTCCTTTTAAAACTACAACATCTCAGTATTTCTAAATACGCTCTCGCGTGGTTTACTAGCTACCTGACCAACAGACACCAAGTCGTGCGTATTAACTCGACCCTCTCGAATTCGTTGCGTTTAAATAGTGGTGTTCCACAAGGAAGTATTCTTGGGCCGCTTCTTTTCAGTATTTACATTAACGACTTTCCTTCTGTTCCTAGAAACTGTTTAACGCAATGTTACGTAGATGACACTAAACTTCAGATTTCTTTTAAGATGCGTGATTGTCCGACTGCTATGAACGATCTAAATAACGACCTTCTTTTAATACGTAATTGGTGTTTTAACAATTTTCTACTTTTAAATCCTGACAAAACAAAACTCGTAGTCTTTGGAAGCCGACAACTACCTGCCAAACTCCCCGACTTCAAAATATCTCTTCTAGGAAAAGATCTCGCTCTTACATCTTCGGCCAAAGATCTTGGGGTTGTTCTAGATCCGCAACTAACGTTTGATGACCATGTTTTAAAACTACGTCATCTTGTATGTCAAGCCTCGCACACATCAGTCGGGTTAAACATGTTCTTGACCGTAACCAACTGGTGACAGTAATAAATGCCCTAGTCTTTAGCAAATTACTGTACTGTTCCACAGTGTGGTCGAACACCTCGAACAAAAATATCTGTAGACTACAGTCAGTGCAGAACTTTGCAGCGCGCATTATTACAAGTACCGGGAAATTTGATCATATAACCCCACAGGGTGCAGAGGAGTTCTGTTCGATCGTACACGACAAAGTCTCACCTTGTTAATTCCAAAATATGTTTACTTTGTACGATAAAGATTGTCGAAATGAAATCCTTCTGATTTGTGAATGTTTTCTACTTCCAAATCCTTCTACATCCCCCGATCTTGTCTCTTTCTGGTACGGTTTCAGCAATGTTTATTTGCATGCTCCGCGGACCAAAGTACTGTAGGCGCGCACGGTTACAAAAGGTTGGCTTACAGTACAAGAAGAGGAAAGGGAGGAAACCGATTTAGGCTCAATTTTTCGATTCCCTGTAACTAACACGAAATTCAATGAAAAGGCCTCATTTTTCGTGTATGGTTTGCAATTTTTACTTTTTAGCCAAATTGGACGAGAATTCTGTTGAAACGGTCGGAAAACTAACATTTTTGGCAAAGGAGATTTACGGCCTCATCACACCGCTTTCGTTCAATGTGCACCGCAACAACTGGTGACGGAAATGACGTATAGTGTGTTGTGACCTCGAAGAATAAACGTTTTGGAAGTACTCGCTGGCGGTCTCTATTTGTGTTTCGGGGTTCTACAGTAAGCGACAAGGATCGTTCTTTTTCACTCGCGGTTTCGTGGAGGTATTTGTCGATTTTTCTCTTTTCGACGGCGGTTTATAAGCGGCGGCGAGATGAGCGGAGCTAACGCTAGTGGTTCAACCAGCGAGTCGGGAGGTGTTGGAAGCGTTTCTGTTTCCCTAGGTGTCGGTTCCTTAGAAGCACTGGTTTCGCAGACACTTGATGACTACTTCGTTCCAAAGGCAAACGTTCCGTTTGAGAGGCACATGTTTCTGCAGATTGCACAGGAAATCAGTGAAACCGTTGATCAGTTTGTTTGTTGGATTCGTCAGCGTGCGGTTAGCCGTGACTTCGGTGCCCGGGCTTCGGTGATAGAGAAGACCACTATATTCGAGATCATGTCATAGACAAGTGAACATTCAACACATGCGTCGGACGTTTTCAGAAAAGGAGGAGACTTTGATGCTCGAAGGTTTGCTGAGAATTGTCGAAGCGTGAGAATTGTTCTAATTATTAGTTAGCTATTGTTTGAAGGGTATATGTTGTGACCTCGTAGAATAAACGTGTTGTTAGTATTTGCTGGCTATCCAGTCCGTCTAGCTCAATTTGTGTTTCCCTGGTGGACGGTTTCGATTTTTTTTTGCCTCCGGTGGGTTTTCCTTGAGTGGAGCTGGCCTTTTGAAAGACAAACTTGCTATGTTTTTATCCTTCCCCAACGGGAGATTACTCTCCCGTTTCCGGTCACTGCCCACTTCCGTCACCAGTTATTGCGGTTCACATCGAACTAGTCACATGACGCTTGTTTCCTCCCTTTACTCTTCTTTTACTCGGCACTTCGTGCCTCGTTCGGAAAGCTTCGCTTTCCGATTTCCGAAGCTTATTCGTTGCCCTTCGGGCAAAGACCATATGCGCCCGCGGCCAGCGTCAGTTCGACGCGGTATATGCAAGTAAACATGGCGGAAAGCCATACGAGAGAGACAAGATCGGGGGATATAGAAGGATATGGAAGCAGAAAACATTCACAAATCGGAAGGATTTCATTTCGACAATCTTTATCGTACAAAGTAAACATATTTTGGAATTAACGAGGTGGGACTTTGTCGTGTACGATCGAACAGAACTCCTCTGCACCCTGTGATAACCCCCGCACTAAGAGATCTACGTTGGTTTCCAATTAAACAAAAGCTGTTCTTCCGCGACGCTCTCATGGCATTTAAATGCATGACTGGTCAAGCTCCACATTACCTCAGCGATCAATTTACAACAAGAATTGCGGTCACCGGGCGCGTGACTCGAAGTTGCCAATTATTAAACATACCCTTGTATAAGTCGAGTACCGGACAGAGAACATTCCACTACCGTATGGTGCACATTTGGAACAATCTAGACAGTACTCTTAAAACTGCAAAATCGATTTCTACTTTTAAATTTTATCTGAAAAATAAACTGATTACTGACTTTTTAAATAGCACGTTATGATAGTATTTTAGTATCTTACTAGTGTCTTATTTTATTATAATTTTAACTTAAAAATATGCATATTGTATAGTACGTAGTGAGAATATTTATTATACGATTAATTCTTAAATAGGTATGTTTATATTGCTTTTGTTCACCGCATTCTTTCCTTTTTAATCGAATTGTTAACTACTTCTCTTATCTTATTAGTTTTTAGTCGCATTGTCACTGAAAAGCCCCACCAGGGGAGTGTCAATAAACTATTGTATTGTATTGTTTTACCGATGAAGATACATAATGCATGTAAATAAGTTTATCCTTCCTTGCATTTCTTTTTATTTTAATAATCTGTTCATGTTGTTATTTTATTTTTACTTTATTTTATTTTATTTTATTTTATTTTACGTGCCACTTAGAACGTTAATTGTTCAGGGAGACAACAAGAAAACCTACTGGTTTATTTAGCTTCCTAGCTTGCCCATTGTTTTTATTTAGTTTAGATTAACATAATTTGTAAATTTTCTAGATTGTAACAGAAAAAAATGTATACATTGACAAAAGCAAATAAAGATGACGATGAGGATGATGATGATGATGATGATGATGATGATGATGATTATTAATATTATGATTAGTGCGTTTTGATAGGCTGGATTGCCGCCGCTTACTCGTGTCCGGGCTTTTCCCTCTCTCTCGGGGAGGAAAGCCTGGACCCGAGTGAACGGCGCGAGAAACTGTTTCTTCCGTTGTCCGCTGCTTTACCGGTCTTCAGTTAACTGCTCTTTAGGTTATGAAGTGTCCAAATTCAATAGTGGATTGATAATTATTTTCGTAACACTTTGATTTCTTCAGATGGGTTTAAGAAAACAGAGAGCCTGCCTTCTGAAAAAGAAGGTGAACAAGGACGCGACGTTTATTCGAACCCCAATTTTGTGAAAGACAACCGGGAATTACTGAAAAATATCTTTAAAAAGGTTAGTGAGTCAATTGTTCATACAGTTACTTAAGTATAAATTAGATTAACCCAATCTGGGTAAATTTTCTCTGTAGGTGATTTCATGTCAAATTTAGTGGGCAGCAGTTCAATAATCCCTCTTTAAAAGATTTACATCCTCAGCCACCAATTATCGGATGAATACAAAATCACGTGTCAGTGCGTTTGGATATATCACCGAAGAAAACGATATGCCTTTGCCTATGACGGTGATATATACAGTTGACTAGTTACATATATTATCACTCACTAATCAGGCAAATTTTATTTCATTAGTACATCATACTTCACGGAAAATTTGCGGCTGCTTTCAAATAAAACAGCTTTTAAGACAACCGCTTTTGAGAGTTCATAGCAGAGGTGACTGGCCTTCGTTTGTCTTTGTTGTAAGTTTTTTCTGTTGTCCTGCATCCACAAATCAGCTGTGAATTCTGCCTTAAAGCGAAGCTAAATACACCACCGTCGCTTCATGAAACTACTCACTTCAGGTTTTCTCGTCGGTAAATCATGATCTAGCACTGACAGTAAAATTGCTTCTTAAGTTTAATTGTCTTGAAAATGACGTATATTCCAGATTTGATAGCCATGCATAAGACATTAAAAAAGTGCAATAAAAAGAGAATGTCACTGAGCGTGCTTGTTTTCTCCCTTCATTTCGTTATTTTAAGTGTTTCACCGAGTTGCGCGAGAAATGTTGGAAACTTGAACAGCAACAAAAAATGGTTATTATGTAACAAAAACTATGGATAGTAGTGAAACATAGAGCCTAATTGCTTCATGAAACTACTCCCTTCAGGTTTTCTCGTCGGTAAATCATGATATAGCACTGACAGTAAAATTGCTTCTTAAGTTTAATTGTCTTGAAAGTGACGTATATTCCAGATTTGATAGCCATACATAAGACATTAAAAAAGTGCAATGAAAAGAGAATGTCACTGAGCGTGCTTGTTTTCTCCCTTCATTTCGTTATTTTAAGTGTTTTCACCGAGTTGCGCGAGAAATGTTGGAAACTTGAACAGCCAACAAAAAATGGTTATTATGTAACAAAAACTATGGATAGTAGTGAAACATAGAGCCTAATTGTTTGTCTGGACTATAATCTTTCAGTGGAGTCATTTCATATTGCCTGATCTCGCAGAAAGCGGTTCCGGTGACAACAGAAACCAAATTTCAACCAAATGACGTGTAAAACATTTTAATCTAAAATAATTAAAAATGCTTTCAGTGGGAGGGGACAACGAATGGCAGATGAGCGACATTTAATTAATGTCACGCTTTTATACATGATTAAATGTTGACTATAATGGTGACGATGTTCATCTCTCAAGAAGCCAATACTTCTTCCTTCCTTTATTTATTTATTTATTTATTTTTTTTACAGAAAGCCCGTAAACGAAAAGCAGGTAAGATTATAGATGTTGCGTACTTATCGTTCATAATATTCTTATTCCCTTCAGACTGCGAGGCTAAATTAATTTATAACTAGATTATATTAAAGATACTAAGGTTCATATTGATAGATGTTGTCATTTTCATTGGAGTGCATGTCAAAATATTGCCCAAAATGACAATCAAAATAGGAGATTTTACTGCATCGATGTCCTCTACGATTCAATGAAGAAAAAACGAATTCGCAGAAGCGTACTCATAGGACTGCAAGTCGGCTAGAATTCAATCTTGGTTTGTAAAACTGATTATTCTTGAATTGATGGTGAACGAGTTGAATCAAAACTTATTCGGGCAAAAGTCTTAAATCAAAGTGAAACGGAGATGATAATCAAATCCTGTTTGGACGATAAACTGTTAGTTTCAATGTTTTCAAAAGAAATCTTAAAGAGGCCTTTTATTTTCAGCAATTTAACATGAACTTGTTTCAATAGAGGACCTTTCTGTCACTTAAAGTGGCAAACATAGCTACTATGGTCCTCCGGTCTTTGCGTCTCTTCTGCGTCATGAACTATGGTTCACTGAACTATATGCTATTTCGTATCCTCACTCTCATGACTTAATAATAATAATAATAATAATAATAATAATAATAATAATAATAATAATAATAATAATAATAATAATAATAATAAACGATTTATTAGTAGTACTTCCACAAGGTGGCTCTTCGCCTACTAATTGCAAATCTGAAATCAAATCAAATTAAATCAAATGTTGGTTTTTGAGAAGAGGGGAAAACCGGAGTACCCGGAGAAAAACCTCTCGGAGCAGAGTAGAGAACCAACAAACTCAGCCCACATATGACACCGAGTCCGGGAATCGAACCCGGGACACATTGGTGGAAGGCGAGCGCTCTCACCACTACGCCAACCCTGCTCCCCCGTATATTCTTATTCATCCTCTGCGGGGTCATTACCAGAAAAAAAAATTACCTGTTGTCATTTTGCTCGGTACCTTAATTGGCAAAGCACTGCACTGGTTTTGCAGATGCCGTGGGTTTGAAGCCTGACGTGACTGAGATGTATTTTCCCGCTTTGTGCCTCTGGAGAGGTGCGAAGTCGCCGCCTTTGCAGTTGTTTCCTTAAATAACGTGTCTTTGCTATCAGATGATTTTTAGTGGCTAATTTAAGTAAGTATTTAATTTGTTATTAATATGTTTCATAGTAGAGGACAAACACGGGCGAAAAAGTGAAAGCGGTTATTCTTCAGAAGGTACGCTATCTTGTTAACTGTTATCATTTTGGTGCTTTCATTTTTATTTGCAACAATGGAACTTTGACATTTCTTTTGCAGTTTTCTTACGAAGTACCCTGTTACCATCGAACGTTCTTAACATATTCAGCCTATAGCACAAAACTCCCGAAAGATGTGATTATTGTCTCAATGGACGTAACGAGCCTATACACAAACATGCCACAAGAGGAGGGAATAAATATAGTATGTACAGCATACGAAAATTTCGACAGAGACGGACCTCCTGTTCCTAAGCGCTCATTAAAGAAAGCACAAAGACGTATTTTGCAAGAAAACTCGTTCCAACTTAACGAACGTGACTACTTGCAGACACACGGAACCGCCATGGGCACTAAAATGGCAGTAGCCTTTGCCAATATTTTCATGGCGGAAATTGAAGCACATATCCTACACAAAAGCGCTAACAAACCGCTCGTTTGGAAACGTTACATCGAGGACATAATCTCCCTCTGGCACGCCAACAGAGATGTCGTCGTCCAGTTCATTGAACAAGCAAATAAACACCACCCGACTATCAAATTTACGGCTTAAATATCATGTACAGAAACGACTCTCTTAGACACAACTATCTACAAGGGCGAGAGATTCAACAAAGAGTCAGTTCTCGACATGAGAACCCACTTTAAACCTACAGAGACATTCCAGTACACGTTCTTCACAACGTGTCACCCTCCGGGAGTAACGGAAGGGCTATATTAAAGGTGAAGCACTTAGACTCCTTAGGACAAACTCTACAAAGAAAACGATTGAAGAAAACATTGGCAAATTCAAAACACACCTAATGGAAAGAGGTTACCCGAGAAATTTTATTTACAACACACTCTCCGTAGTGAAATTTGAAGGAAGGAAACGGGCTCTGTTCCAACAGAACAATACAATAAAACGAATCTTGCCCTTCGTAACACAATACCACCCAGCGGTTCCAAACCTAAAAGAAATCCTAACGAGCAAGAGGTACTTAATGCAGCAACAACCATTGCTAAACGAAATTTTCACGGGGAGCCGCCCATAATATCATACAGAAAGGGGCATTTACTCAAAGACATACTTGTGAGAGCAAAATTATAATAAAGGCTAGAAAACCAGGGAACACGTACTTTGGAACCGTGTAGGCCAGTCAACCCCAATTAACACTGAATGTCAAAAATATTGCGGGTCAGGTCATGGTCATTACCAAGTTTTTTTACATTAATGTCTAACAGTCCATGTTAATAAATATTGACTTTGAGTTGTCGACCTACTTGAAATTGACTAAACCAGGCAGTACGAGTACTTATCATAAAAATTACAATTTCCTCGATTGTGATTGGCTTAAAAACTCTTATATTCCACTTTTTCGGACAGTTTGTTATGGGACAGTTCAATAAGCCAATCACATTCAAAGTAGTATTTTAAATCAATCAATCACATTGGACTCCACGAATTGGACTCCACTTAGTCCTATTACAATTACACACAAAATTGTTTCTCTCAATTTGACGAGACGCTTCTCGCTCTAACTGACCTTGGAACGAAATTTGTTCTTCTTGCGAAAGTCCTCTCCTCCTTTTCTTTAAATAGCTACGCAGTTGATGATTTCTTCTTCTTCTGGTTCTTCTGTCTGGTTAACCCCGCTTGCCGCTATCGTCTCTCGAGACCTCGTGGACAGCTAAAGAAATTCGATCCCCAGCCCAGAAAGTCACCTGAGCCTACGTTTGAGCATTGACTAATACCAAAAGCGTGCCAGACATTAACTGGGAACCGCGTGAAAGACAAATATGGTCAAATACGATTAAAAGCACTTGGCTCGCGTTGGCTTGTGAACTAAACCAAAAGGGAGAGGACTATCCGAGTGAGATTTAGTAAAAATGCAACACCGCAGATACATTTTTTTTCCGTTTATCGCGTCCTAAAACTTTAAATTACGCAAACCGCACAGTCTTGGAAAACCGCAATACCGCAGGTTAAAATAAAGTTTTCCGCAAAACCGCACCAAAAGTAACGCAAAACCGCATCACCGCGAGCTTTTACTTCCCCCTCTTCCCAGTATAAAGTAAGTAAACATCTTGACAAAAAGTCAGTTGTAACTAAGTTGGGTCATTATGTCATGCGATAGAATGTTATTTTAGTAATTTTTGTAGTCGTTTTTATAGTATGCCCAAGTTTTGTCTACACCCAACTTGGAAATGGTTATTTGTTTCACGAGTTATAGGCATTTGCCTGAACCCTGAGTTGCCAGGCCTTTAACTTGTTTAAGCTTACAGCCAGGCCTCTGGCTAGTTTGCAGTTCCTAATGTTTTTGCGGAAACTCCAGTAGAAACATAGTTTTTAAACAAAATAATGTAGATTCTCAACCAATAGTTCTAGTTTTAATAGCAACCATAGTAGGTACCTGTTTTCAGTACAGAGGATTACGGTGTACCTTTGGAATGTTTGTGTAAAACTGTTTAAATAACCTTTTCCACTTAGATGGACTGTTCAACACTGCGTTTATACAAAGCAAATATGTTTATTGTACCCAGAGATTTAAATAAACTAAATTACTAAATTACAAAAACAATTAAATATAAACATGATAACTAAAGTTTACCATCACCCTGAAATAACTAAAAAGTTAAAAATGTCAGGGTGCTGGATCAAATAAAATACAGTAGCTTTATATTGTAGCTTTAATTGAAGACTGGTTTTGGTTAGCCAGGAATGAGATCGCTTCCTAGTTTTTTTCAGAACTCAAATTTTGGAGGGGGCATTGCTAACTTCTTTACAGGTGTAGATATGAAATCAAGATGTTTGGACAAGTTTTAGCTTTGAGAATTTGACAACAATCACTGCTTGGTTCATGCTATGACCTTCTATGGAGTAAGTGTGGTTATTTTCTGAAACTATGCATGCTTAGGTTCTGGGGGACTGGTTTTCTAATTTCTGCATATAAATTAGAATATTCTTCATGGTGTTTAATCTCGCATACCGACTGATGGCTATCATCGAGAGTGATTAAATCACTTGCAATTTTCTCTTTTGTAGGGTTAGGGTCAGATGCCATGGATGTTGACAAGAATGTTCTGTCTGCTGTCAAACGTGCTAGAAAACCAGGAGAAACTGGAGATCAAAGCACTAGTGCTGGTAAATACGAGCAAAATGTTTTAATATCATATCATTTATTGTATAAAGATTAATAATTAGTGTCTCTTCCCTTTGCAACCAGTGCAACTGGTTACTGCTTCAATACGGACATTTGTTGCTGTACAGTACATGTCCCAAGTACAATACGTTGCAAAGCCCTATAATTTATATAAAGGCATTATGCAAGGACAGTTATAAAATATAATAATTTATTGTAACAGTTACAAACATTATAGCACATTATGAAAAGGCTGCATCTTCTGGTGAAAAAACATTCAAAAATCGAACTTTCAAATTCACACTGAAACCTGTTAAAAACCTTTGCAAGGTTTCACACTGAAACCTCAAAGCTGACTGTTGAATGTTAAATTCAGGTTAGTGTATAATGTTATATAATATGTTGGAGCAGTTGTAAAGTGCCAATAATTTTCATAAGCCACGATATCATTGAGGTTAGACGTTTAAATAATGGGCCTTGGCATTACTTTGTAAACTCAGGGATGCGTGGGAGTTTTCAAACAGGGTACTGTAACAAGAACTAATTTTCAGACACAGTATCCTTTTAAAGCACCTTTTGTTTTAGTTTAAGCTGGGTTTGGAAAGCATTTTGATAAAACTATGGATACCCATTCTCGACCACTGTTAGTAAGATGACCTTTGAGGTTAGATTTGTGGTAACAAATTTTGGAAAAGTTTTACTTTCTCTTAGCGAGAAAAATTCATTATATTTGGAACAGCTTTTCTTTGATTAACACGGTAAGCTACTGGTAAATATGAACTTTGGCTCACCCTTTGAAAATGGCAGGTGGGATTGGTAACCACTCTAATTTTGCTGATTGATTGTGAGTTCTCATGCAAATTGTGTTATTGAAGGTCGTCTGTTGAAAACGGATTGACCAAAAGTGTAAATGATTGTCGATTCGTGACAACGAATTTTATTTCGACCATGATGAATATACAATTACAGTCAATGAATGTCAAGGAAAGATATTGTTTATCTTTTGATGATTTTGAATGTTAATAGATATGCAAATGTTGTTCTTGAACGTTCCTTACGTGCTAATGAAGGTCATATTGGTGTTAATGAGAGTATATTGACCATAATGAAACAAATTTGGACACAAACGAATGGATATTTTCTGGAAATGAAGAGCAAAAGGTTTAGTCTAAACTGGGTTTGGAAAGCAATTTTGATAAAACTACGATTATTCATTCCTATCATTGTTAGTAAGCACACCTTTAAGCGTAGATTTGTTACACCAAATTTAATAAAGTTTTTCTGTAAGCAGGAAAATAGTAAATTCTTTGGGTTAATGTTGCATTGAAAATTTTCAACGGGCTGGCTACCTGTTAGGCCGCGTGTCACTGGAAACCTTTCTAATTTTGCTAATTTGTGGAAGACTGCTAAACGTTAAAGTGCCCATAATGTCAAAAAATGTTTTTCGCTCATCTAATTCTACATTTCACCAAATGAACTTCTGCGAAAAAATTTTTCGATTTGGATAAAACGCAATTTTTTTTATAATTTTTTAAAGACATTCAAATCTGCCGCCATTTTGGTCCACCATTCGCACCAGTCTTCCTCGGTTTAAAGTGAGTCGTGACGTAGGTTCAGGAACACGTGATTTTGGGTCGTGACTTATCTGACTTGAAAACAAGTGGGAATTTTGCTTTAGAAGGATTAAAGCGTGGAGGTCACTAAGGACACCTAATAAAGCTCACAATATCGTAAAAGACCCGCACTCGACCTGTGTGTTTATATGCACTCAAGGTCAAGTGAGGTTCCTGAACCTACGTCACAGACATCAATCACGTGGTCATTTTGAGCACGTTACTCTTGTGATCAGCGGCAGGGGTCGACCGCAAGAAAATAGAATTTTGAACGTTGTAAAATTTCGTCAAAAAATCGCGTTTTATCCAAATCGAAAATTTTTTTCTCCGAAGTTCATTTGATGAAATGTAGAATAAGATGAGCGAAAATTTTTTTTTGACAATATGGGCACTTCAATAATGGTTTCGACTAAATGTCAAACACCTTGTAGATAGTCCACTCATTCAGGGAAGATTGCTTAACATATATATCTGAAAAGAATGCAAACAGTGTACTGCCAGCCTCGACAAAATGAAATTAAGATATAGGTTACATTTATTAACAGTCCTTAACTGGAAGTGGCAATTTGAGTGATAGAATAGAATTGTTCAATACCTTGTTACAACTGGTAACCGGCACGGTCAGAGGTAAACTGACAACAAACAACTGCCTGAAACGAAATAGTTAATTTTCTTTATTTCTTTTCTTATCTCGCGCTATTGTTGTGTCTATAGCATGCAGTGTCTCACCTCAAAACCAGAAAGCTCAAACAGTAAATTCAAAGGATGGCGAAGATTCTAAGCCAAAGAATGGAAACAGTATGGACAACAAGGGTGAATGTGTAGACGACGGCTGGAACTTACTACACTTGGCCTCTCATAGTGGAAACGTTGATACCCTTGAGGCAGTACTGACTCTTGGACTTGATATTGATTCAAGGGACAGCAATGGTAAAACACCGTTGATGGTTGCGGCTCTTGATGGTCAGCCGGATACGTTTCGCTTTCTAATAGAAAGAGGCTCAGATCCAACATTGAAAAACAACAAAGGCTCGAGTGTCCTGCACTGGGCTGCACAAGGAGGCACTGACGTCATGATTGAGAAGCTGCTATCTCTTGGACTTGACATTGATTTAAGAAACAACGATGGTGAGACACCATTGATGATTGCAGCTTGCCATGGTAAGCCAGGTGCGTTTAACTTTCTAATAGAAAGAGGCTCAGATCCAACATTGAAAGACGACAATGGCTCGAGTGTCCTACACTGCGCTGCACATCGAGATACTGACGTCATGATTGAGAAGCTGCTATCTCTTGGACTTGACATTGATTCAAGGAACAACGATGGTGAGACACCATTGATGATTGCAGCTTTATATGGTCAGCCAGGTGCGTTTCACTTTCTAATAGAAAGAGGCTCAGATCCAACATTGAAAAACAACAGAGGCTGTAGTTTCCTACACTACGCTGCACAAGGAGGCTCTGACGTCGTGATTGAGAAGCTGCTATCTCTTGGACTTGACATTGATTCAAGGAACAACGATGGTGAGACACCATTGATGATGGCAGCTTTATATGGTGAGCCAGGTACATTAAACTTTCTAATAGAAAGAGGCTCAGATCCAACATTGAAAGACAACGATGGCTGGAGTGTCCTGCACTGCGCTGCAGTAGGAGACAGTAACATCATGATTGAGAAATTACTGTCTCTTGGACTTGACATTGATTCAAGGAACAACTTTGGTGAAACACCATTGACCCTTGCAGCAGGTAGTGGCAAAGCTGAAGCTGTCAAATATTTGATCAGTAAGGGAGCGCGTTCTTAAGGCTGGTTTTCACTAGTCGTAATCAGAAGCGTGGAGCGTTATGATCTAGTGAAAATCAAAGCGACGGAGTCGGGAGCAAAATACTGATTCCGTTATGACTCCGTCACTTATTATCTAGTGAAAACTAGATTGTCGGAGACAAGCACCATTTTGGTATCAAACTATAATCGGAGAGCGTGAGAACAAGCATTGTGATTGGTTGGTTCTTCCGCTTCTGCTTCCGACTCCGACAATCTAGTTTTCACTGGATCATAATCGATGGAGTCATAAGCGGAATGGGAAGAAAATGGAAACGTTCTGATTCTTCCGACTCCGATTCCGTCGAGCTTATGACACCGCTTACGACTCCGGCTTTTGATTTTCACTGCGAGTGGGTCATAAGCGCTCTGACGACTCCGACTACGACTCCGACTCCGTCGCTAGTAAATACCGGCCTTTAGGCTCGTTCAATAAATCACGTAAGTTGAGTGATTTTCATGGAATAATAGGAACTACTGGGAGTGTTGTGGAAATTATTAGTGTTTTTAGAATTTAAACATTTTATTGAACAATCAATTAAATGTGTCAACAAAACACAACAGTTAGATGTTATAACATAGCTGGTAAATTCGCGTGGTCAAATTCAATTGTGTGATGGTACTTCATATTCCTATTGTGCACGCTGATGACGTAGCAGAGGGAATTTCTCTTTATACAATTAAACTACCGCTCTGAAAATGTTATAAAACAACTGGTTCATGTGTCAGCTGTGCGTTCATCGAGATATGAAGCACTTGGGAAGTTTGGAGAGCACTCAAGAAGCTAGAGTTGCCCTCAGCTACTCCTCAAGCAACTCTGACACATCTTTCGTGCTCTCCAAACTTCCCGCGTGCTTCATATCTCGATGAACGCATGCTGACCCATGAACCAATTGTTAATTGACAGCCAAATTACGAAAAGAAATTAATGCCTTGGATCCGTAGAATAGTGTTGTTTAACATACCCTGTTTCAAATCATATTCAGGCAACAAGAGGAAGAAGAAACGGTAAAACCAAGTTCAGGATAATTTGTGACACCTTGCGGCGTGAAATTTCTGTGATGTTCCTTTTTGTTTGTTTAATATGATTCGCAAAATAGAAAGCCGCTGCCAAAAAAAATTGTTCCGAGTATTTTACTTCAGGAGGAAATTACCAACGAAATTTGTGTTTTTCCTGGAAATTTTGGTCGCGACATGCTTTTGGAAATTTCAGGGAATTGATGACAGGAACGAAAAGTAGAAAGGTGTCAATAAACAAATTGTATGTCATTGGCACAGGATTTCGACTGGAAGCTGAAGGCTGAACGATTTGTCTAAAAAGTTGAACCAGAGAAAGCTGTCTTACACAATAAGACTTTTAATCCTGGTTAATCCTCCATTTTTACTTGTATGTCATTGATTTATTGATTCTAATTACCGAGTTTGATGATAAACACACGATTTCAAATATCACCGATCAGTTCAGTTTGTTTCTGGTGGATAGCCGCAGCCGCCAAAATGTCGCCAAAAATACGAGACTGGTTTTCTAAATCGTAAGAATTTGTTCCTAGCAAACCTACTAAATTCTCAACAAGAGAATCAAAACTCAGCAGAAATTTTCATGTTGGATGGTTGTTGGCACGAAGTTCGGTTTGTGCACACAGTACTACATCCCGACCCATGCTTACAGTAAAAGATCGGGCGAAAACCCGTAAACGGGTAAAATGGTGTAAAGCAAAGGTGGCGAGAAGAGGGCGGGTGGGTGGGGCTTCGGAAACGAGGGAGTAGCTTGCTCTACCCAAACCCCCTACGAAGACCACCAAGTCCGACTCCCAGCCGCCTACGTAGTGTTGAGTAAAAAGACGTAATCTCCAGATACATAGGATCTTTCACAGTGCGCATGAGTCGGGACAGTACAGCTTTTCATTTTGGTTAGATTTAGGAGAAAAATACAGCGGTAAAAACAAAGTGACCGTACACACTTTATTAATGTTGAAGAACAACGAGTCCTTAAATTCTTTGGTAAATGGTAGCAAATAACTGTTAACGAGGTGATCACATGATTTGCGAGAATCACATTTACCTGGAATCCAAAGAAGTTTTACAAGAACCATGTGGTTGGCGAGTAAGAAACTGAAGGAAATAACTGAAGAACTACAGATTACAGGAGAATTTGGTTTTAGTTTATTGCCAATTTGGAGTGGTTTTTTGTCTCAGTGTTTTTGGAATACGCATGTTACGAAAACATTTCAATGCTTCATGATCTTTTTAGTTACATTCTATATCTGGTGGTTGAAGCTTGTTTTCAGCCAAGTTTGCATCTTCAAGGAAATTTCTATAGTTTTTCTTACAATGCACTGGTATTGGAGCCTGTGATTCTTATAACTGAGGTCATTAATATTGTATTTCAGATTTTTGTGAGGTCGTTTCTACTTTTGCATGAAAAGAATTTATAAAACAGTATGTAACATAAGCTTCAAACGAAATGTTTACAGCGCCATGTGATCAGCGTGTAAATATTGTTGAATTTTTAGGAGATGGAATTAATGCATTTTATTTCAGTTATTAGAGAATCTGGTTTTTATTTATTACCAGGTTAAAGTACTTGCTTTTGTATTTGGGGCGTATTGGAGAAGAGTAAAACACACGAAAGTTGAATTTTTCAACATCTCACATTAGCTGGTTCCTCACTAATTTTGTCTTTTTCAGTACATGTACATCTTATTGGTGCTGTTAAAATGAATTGCCATTCTCGATTTCAGATTTTTATAAGGTCATTTATATTGTGACAACAATAGCATATATGTTGTAACAGTAAAGTAGTTTTTTTTAAAATATTTTATAATTTTGTTGGTGCTGTTGCAATAAACTGCCTTTCTATATTCACATTTTCATACACTCATTTCAGTATATTTTGACAACAATAGCATATATTTTGTAAGAAGAAATAGTTTTTAAGTACTTAACGGCAGATTTAGGTTTTACATGGTATGGAAATTGGTTTTCTGCAACGTATTGTTACCGACTGTCAGTACAAGAAATTATAAATTTGTGTAGAACGCCAGTATGAAGTTGTTAGTGTTTTGTTTATGGTTGTAATGTCATTGTTGACACAAATAAAATTTGCTGGTAAGATATTTGACATGAAGTCTGGCATCTACAGTCCTTGGCAGTCTACCTTTAGTCTTGTGAATTGTGGTGTAGAGGGTGATAGACCTACATGGCAACTTCAGTTCACCTGTGGTGTGTGTGTGTGTGTGTGGGGTGGGGGGAGGCGGTATGTATGCATGCATGCGTGCAGGCAGGCAGGCAGGCAGGCAGGCATGTGAATTGCGGTGCACAGGTAGAGTGTGTTGATTGTTATAAGGAACAACACCTACGGGGGTACATGGCAACTTAAGTTTGCCAGTGATGGTGGGGGTGGGGGGGGGGGGTATTTTTGAGTGTTTTTCTGTGTGTATGATCTACCTGTAAATATTTGTGTTCTATCCAGGTCACTCTCCCAATATTGTTGGCCAACAACATCCAATGTTGGCCGAAAATGTTGGGTGTGTTGGAACGCCGTATCCAGTGTTGTTGGCAGTAAATGAACGTTGTTAGGCTAAAGACCCTTGCAAATGCTCCCAACATTGTTGGCCAACAACATTCAACATTATTGACCCAACATGTTGGGTGCGTTTGATCAATGTGTTGGATGTTGGTGGGTGTTCAAACACTCCCAACATGTTGGGCCAACATTGTACGTTGTTGGCCAACAATGTTGGGGGCGTTTGCACGGGCCCTAAAGAAGAACGGAACAAAACAGAACAGAAAAATTAACACAATAAACATTGTAACGTGGGCGCAAGATTTTAAGTTTCTTGAAAGTGTCTCTAAAAAGCTGACTTGATAGCTTGGTGTGTCACTTGTGCTGCCACACACGATACAAAGGATATGGGTTCCGGGACAACTTTGACTCCAAATTCCAAAGTCTTATTACAATCCATTTCACTAGATAATGGACAGCAAGAAGACCCTCTCTTCATTCAAAGAGAAGAATGAGTAAACCAACTCACACGCAAAGAAACGTTAACAAATTGTGAGGGGGAGGGGGAGGGGAGGGAGGGGGAGGGGAGGGGGAGGGGGAGCAGGGTTGGCGTAGCGGTGAGAGCGCTCGCCTTCCACCAATGTGGCCCGGGTTCGATTCCCGGACTCGGCGTCATAACTGGGCTGAGTTTGTTGGTTCTCTACTCTGCTCCGAGAGATTTTTCTCCGGGTACTCCGGTTTTCCCCTCTCCCCAAAAACCAACATTTGATTTGATTTGATTTGATTTGATTTCATTTGAGTTGAGTTGAGTTGATTTACAGAGGGCCACTAGGGAGAATACTTTCATAGTAATGGGTGTTACCCTTTATTATTATTATTATTATTATTATTATTATTATTATTATTATTATTATTATTATTATTATTATTATGCGTGATGCATGGTCCATGTTTCATAGCCCGCCGTGCACTATGGTAGATTCTTATTGTAAGCGGGAATTTCAAGTAGGAACAAATAATAGCTAATAATGGCGACTGTGAATATCTGCTTGAAAGTCTTATCACACAACAAGAAATCTGTAAAAGAGAGCTTTCAGCTCAGACAAGTGCCAAAATTTTCAAGCGTGAGCGAGCTTAAGAATTTCATAATCTCATCTCTCAGTGAGATGCGCGTTTGAAAATCTTGAAATCGGGTTTTACGGCCCTCCGAGAGGGACACGCTTTGTTACTAGGGATGAAACCACCTTGGCTGAGGCGTACTCGAAGGGAAAAAATAAATGGATGGTGATATGGGCATGGAGCCTACCTGGTAACGTGGCCAGCCGTAAACGTAGTTGCACTTTCCAAGGGAGCAGCGCGACTGCTAGCAACCCAGCCAAAAGGTTTTGCCTTTCAAGTAAGTGTTATTTCGAGCGTATTTGCTTTTAAATGGATTTTTTCCGATTCTACGGCTAATCCATTGTCAGGGTTTTCATTTATTTGTATCTCTTTTGTATGTTTAGGTCAAGACGACGACGAGGAAGTGCAAGTGGATGAGTTTTCAGAGCTCTATGAGCGATTGCGCCAAAAACACGGCCGGCAACTGCCTGACTTTAAGCTCCGTGTCTGGGCCAGAATGCTGTTTAGTTGCTAAAAACAAAACAACACTGATGTTCCTTAATTCACCTTCTAGTTTTAACCTTAAGCCCCTGAAATGAAACTCGCTTATTTAGTTTTTGTTCTACCACCCAAGCCTCAAATTGGTTTTATAAGTTGATCTAAAATTCCCGCATGCATCAGTTAAGCAACCTCATGGTTGAAGATTTGCATGAGTTTTTACCGAGCGAAACCTCGGGCCCGTTTCTCGAACGTACCGTGAACTTTTAAGGCCCGAAAAATTTGTTGCTACCGACTTTACATCTAAAACTTTTACGTTGCAGTGGTACCGTGATGGCAAAGAAATGTACCAAAACGCGTGTTGCACGTGCAGAGTTGTTTTGCTAATTAAACCTGTTATTTTTTCGGCGTTTACTCCCTATTAACGTTCACTGTCCAGGTCTCTGATTACCGGAGAAATTTTATGGTTTACGTTTTGGCATATCGTTTGCATTTTCGGTCTTTTGGCAGGCGAATAAAGTGTGGAGCAGTGAAGAAGAATGTCCTAAGCATTCGTTTTTCATCGGGAAAAAGTCAAAGAACCAGCAAAAGCCTACTGCACAAACCACCGTCCACACCAGAACAAGGTTCGAACTAAGACAGTGGGTGCTGCCTGTGGGGGAAACAACGAATGGGAGGGGGACCTCTAGATCTGTGGAAAATTCTTTAATTCCATCTGATGGCTTTTAAATATCTTTTAATTTTAATGTTTTTCAAGTAACGACAATTTCTTCCGAGAAAAAAAAATAACAACTGATCGAGATCCACAAATTTAGTGGCTTTAATGGCTTAAAAGAAAATGACAACGACTAAAAAAAAAAAGTTGCGAGTGTATTGTTTTCGACCGTTTCTATTACTTACAGCACCACTGAAACTACTGTCTGCTTTTCCAGATGCAGCTTCGTGGAGAAATCCTCAAACAGTTACGTGAACTCAAAGATCTGAAAAATGCTGATGTGCTAGACTCGACCCAATTCGAGGCACAAAAAAAACTCCTGCTAACGGAGCTGAATGAGCTTCACTGAAGACTCTTATTCTTTCGGCAGTTCTAAACTTGCTGTTGCTTTAGCCTGCACTCTTTAAAACAATTAGTACCGGCATTCGTGAAAACATCGGCCTTTAAGAATAAAGCTTTACAGAGTAGCCGGCGGTGTCCGTAGAGACACAGAGAAGAGGCCTCTATATTTAATTTGAACTATTTGTAAACTTTAATTTACCCATACGAAAGTTTTAGATGGGTATGATATTAAAATTACCAGGGAAAAACTCTTTTATTTCTCTCACTATCAAACTCATAATAAAGGCCATACGAACATTGCCGGCCTATATGTAGCCGCAACTTCACAGATTATTGTATGGCACTGTTAAGGGACGCTAAGCCAGAATGATCTGCCGGTGTTCGCCTAGCCAAGCTGAGTTGTCCTGCCGTTGTTTTTTGCTAAATAGTTAAGTACGATAGGCTGAAACCTAGGTCACGTTAGTGACTAACGACAAGATAAGAAATGGTCGGCATGTCTATAGATATTCCGAATGCCGGATGTAGTTTCGCACTTCCTCGTCGGAAATATTTAAAAATCCTTCCATGACCATGTTTTCGGGCTGATCACACATTTGCCATTCTTGATCATTTTCTCTGATCCACCCTTGCACTTGTGAAAATATTCCCTCACACAGCATGAAGTCGGGACTGTATGGAGGGAGGTAGACGAGTAGTGCAACAGTGGCATTTATTGCCCTCCTAACGTCGGCAGTATGGTGAATTGCAGCATTATCTATTTACAAAATAAAAACAAGAAGAATCAGACTTGTTTCCAGCGCAAGAAGAGGAATGTTTCTCCTGTTTTAGAATCCACCCTTTCAACTTGCAACATTCACTCGTTATTGACAGGAGTATAATTGAAATGTTTCTTACGCCGAGTGGCTGCTATAACGAAATATTCCGTATTACAAAAGTAACGAGAAGTATCAATTAGTGAGTCTGGTTATCCGATACGTATTTTGATCAAGTACGATGAACATACCCATTACAATGATTGAGCGCGGATTGATCCCGTTAAAGGGAAGGATATTAGGAGCCAAATGGTCATGAACGAAACCCAAGAAGACATCACTGTTAACATTTCCGCGATAGATCCCCACATCTAGGGGCCTGCTGTGGAGGCGATGGGAATGGCTGAAATGCGCGGACACAAGTTTACATGAGGCCGCACTACCGCTGCCCTTATTCCGTGAAAACTTCGGCCGTAGTTTCTGCCGATCCGCTTGTCCTATGAATAAGCAAAACAAGATTCCAAAAATGTTTGCAACTTTTAATTCCTTTGAGGATTGCATGTTAATTTCAAATTTTCATCGTTTTGCGGAACGGAGCACAAAAAGGGAGCCTATTACATCCAATTTCATGAGTTTGCCAAAAGGCTCCAACCCCACTAGACCCTAGTCAAGATTCTTGCCATCTCAGTTGCATGTGCATAAGGATCTGTGGGCTAAAACAATGTCACTTGGCTTCTCAGACAGGGCAAACAAGCTTCACCGTGATTGCTTGTACTGGCAGATTTTATCAGTTGTGTGCCTATCAAGAAACCGCGTGACATTGTCGGCTTTTTATCGTTAGGCGCCGCACGCAAAAATGCATGGCGATTATTGTGAATAAAGCCTGGTTTTCATATGTCGGAAAAATCCCAGACGGTCGGGGATTTCACTATTTCCCCAAGGGAAATGCTATATCCCGACCCTCCCAGATTTATGCCGAGATAACGATCACCGCAGAAACCTGGGACGCATCGGGAAAATAGAAACTTTCCCGATTTGTCCCCGACCATCCCAGACGATCGAGGATGTCTACGATCTATAGTTTTCATTAATCGGCATAATCTGGGATGGTCGGCAAACAGTGAAATCCCCGACCATCTGGAATTTTCCCGACATATGAAAACCAGGCTTAAGGCCTATTAAAAGTCTGACAGAAGAAACAACATACATCAAGCCCAATGATTCGCATCGAAAATGCGAAAAGAGATCGAAATAAAAACGGGTTTGACATCTTACCTGTCTCTGTAATAAAGGGCAGCACTTCGTAGAGTAAAGAGTTAATTACTGGTACGTACCTTGACAAAAACTAGGGAATTAAAATTTGAATCGCATTCCATGTTTGATGAGGCAGACTGGAATAAAGAATTACTTCGCGCGTCAAATTTGCACGAGAAGCGTACTGTACGGGTCCGCAAATGATCCCAGGACCGCAAATGATCCCGGACCGCAAATGATCCCCAAATTGGACCGCAAATGATCCCGGACCGCAAATGATCCCGGTATTGGACCGCAAATGATCCCGAGCAAAAAATAAGGAATGGCATGGATTGATATAAAAATGACACACAAAAAACACGTTTTATCATTTTATGAGAATTATTCCGTAGTTCTTTTTTTCTTTTTTTTTTTTTTTTTTTTCGTTTTTAGTGGGAAATCTGTGATCTTGCGTGACGTTGTCTGTTTGTTGATTTCAGGACGCCGGCTGCATGGTACAGTAATTGATTTTGTAACGACACTTGTTGTGATCGTGGACTGCAAGTTTCGTTTCATGTCTTCTGTTTATTGTATTGTACATCCCAGGACGTTCGAGAACATGCTTAATCAGATTTCATTTCTGTCGGGTATATGATCAACGCTTTGGTGCATGTGCCCGATTTCAGTGAAAATCGAGCATGTATGAATTAGCCTGGAAACAGGCTCCGCAGTGCGATTTTAAAGGAGCGAAAAGAAGGATCTAGGTGAAAAAAATCGGCGAGCGAAGCGAGCCGCCAGTCCCCCGTTCGGCTCGCTTCGCTCGCCGATTTTTTTTTTGGCCACGTTCCTTCTTTTCGCTCCATAACCCCAATGCGGAGCCTGGTCCCAGGCAAGTATAATTCAATTGGATAATCACAAATACAACGAAGAATTAAAATACACACATACCCGTAAAGAAATAACTGAAAAATTCCGCAGTTGATTTCGTTATCTTTTGAAATAAAAGTCTTTTGTTCACTGAGCACTCTCATTTAAAATTGTACCCAGAATACTAGAAGTGTTTCTTTCTCACATTCATGGGATCAGCCGACTGGCCTGAGGCAGGCGAGAAACTGCGCGGTGATGTGGTTGAAATCGGAGCAGGGGTCAAAGATCATCCGAAACTTGTCACCGTCGTGTGAGCTGTGATTCCCACGCGTTCGGAAAATATGGCTAAACTGTCCTGTTCTTATTTCATTGGTATCATTTGTGAACGTTCTTGGAGTTACTAAAGATAAGAACAAACACAAAGATCTCTAAAGACGGAAGGAAAAACGAGATAGGTTTGGATCCTGGTGTGATAACACTGATTGACTGCTTCACATCAGTTGCACAAATTGTGTGACCATGTTTACCTTTTTAAAATTAATCAGATGATGATAGTTGTGAGCCATGATTTAAGGCCTTGGTTAAAATAATCGCAATTCATGCCATTTCCCTATCCATACCATTTCACCTTCCATGCCATTCCTTATTTTTTGTTCGGGATCATTTGCGGTCCAACATGGTTCAATACGGGATCATTTGCGGTTCGGGATCATTTGCGGTTCAATTTGGGGATCATTTGTGGTCCGGGATCATTTGCGGTCCTGGGATCATTTGCGGACCCGTACAGTACTCCAGAATGTAGGAAATTGGAAAACCAATCAACCATATTGTCAAAAGAATTCATTTTTATCTTTAGTGGGATTTTCTTGGCCGGCGATGACCATTTCTTAATAGGAACAGGCAAAATAAACTTTTACGATATGCAAATTAGTCGCGTGTGAACTTACAAATCCACTCTCGTCCACAAACACCGACATATCGGGTTCAAACAAACAAATATTTGCCCAGTACATTTGTCAAAGTTCCTCATTTCCTCATTCCAATCTGCTATACCTACAAATTTAACAAATCTTTTAGTAAACGAAATCAAACCAAGAAAGCTGAACACAGAAGAAGCACGGAGCTCTTAATTAATTAAACAATCAAGTTCAGGAACATTGATTACCTTTTTGTGAGTGATTCCATTGCGTTTTAAGTAGTAATGAATAGAGGAAAGAGCAAATTCGGAGCCTGTACTTCTATAAATCCCTTCGAAAATTTCATTTAAAGTAACAGTTGGTTTCTCCAATACTGTCTCCATGATGATAAGCTCTTCGCGGGGTTGAAACTGTACGCTGTCAAGTCAGGAGTACCCAACGACCTTTTCTGAGAATTTTTATCGTACGATGTACTAAACACTAGCTGAGTGTCCCCCTGTCAATCTTCGTTAATATTTAACTTTCCTGGGAAAAAAATAACCGCTCTTCAATGCCAGCGAGCAAAACGTTTGAGAAATAAAATTCCCAGCCAGCTACGAGCGTGTCGTTTCTCAACGAGCCAACAAAGCTGAAAATGCCACAAAACACGAAATGCCAGCCAACACGGGTGGAATCTTTCCAGTTTGCCAGCCAGCAGTCTCGTAAGGAAGAAAAATACCCAACCAGCTAAGTATTGATTTTAACTTAATTTTTGGGGAAAATATGTCAAATGGTTTATTTCGGATGTCAGATCGTTCCCAAGACGGGCAATTGGCTTCTATCTGTATCCCGTGTTGTTTACTTTTAGTTTTTTCCCCGAAGTCCTATCTTCTCGCAGATAAAAATCCATCAAAATACGAAGCGCATGTACGAAAATGACGTGTTTTGATTCCTGACAGCCAGTAAGACTCATTACAGACACAAATTCTAGCAAGATTTCGTTAAAATAACACTGCCAGCAAGATTTTTATTTCAGCAAACATTTTGCCAGCCAGCCCCAAATCGGCCTGCAGAGCGGTTATTTTGTAGATCGGCTCCATCAAGCACTCCTGTCAAGTGGTCTCTCCATCCTCTGTGAGTCTACCTTACCAGAAAGGATATAATTTTGCAAGTAGCGCCATAAAGTCCACTTTGATATTCCGAGATAGAAACAGGTTTCTTCCTCTGAATGGCCCCCAAAAAGCCGAAACCAAATAACTCGCCAACGAAGGTCTTCCGTGTACGGAGCAGGCATATTTTAAACTAAGCTTGCTCCCATAACGCACTGCGGGCTATGAAACATGGATCACAGGAGCAGCCTTTTTTGAAATAGGTGTATATACATATACTTACTTTATTGATGCTCCCTAAATGGGTTTTTCAGCTCAATAGAATTACAAATTTAAAATTTAAGTTAATTAAGGATATAAGTAAATGGGTTTTTCAGCTCAATAGAATTACAAATTTAAAATTTAAGTTAATTAAGGATATAAGTACAAAAAGATTATAACTACAAAAAATATATCAAGAATATCAACCTAATAAAACAGTTGCAAAATGACAACTAAAATTCTTGGAGCATTTTAAGGACTTAATATAAACGACCCATAGCATTTCGTGACTCTTTATTTGAACTACCATGGAAAAGTGGTGCTGTTCTAAGGTACTGGAGGCTCAAGGTTTCTGAAAACGCCATTCTGACGTAGCTATTTTTCATCGGTGCAGCTACAAGAGTGGCCCAATTTCGGTTTGCCATTTTTCATCTTTAGCGGCTGCCTGATGAGCATCATTAAGCGTGACGGTAGCTAAGAGTCCACTTTCTCAAAGAATCGAGCAAAGTGATGTACTTTGTTGTCGAATTTGGCTTGTAATAATAATAATAATAATAATAATAATAATAATAATACTTTATTTACCCACGTGTCACCTAGGAACTGAAAGCTCGTTTAAACGTGAACGTGAAACTAATTACAAATAGTAAACTAATAAGAAGTAATGACAAAAGATAAAGGTATTGATAAGCTATATATTATCTAATTTATATGTATCTAATTTATGTGTAATATCTAATTAGTAAGCGAAGGTGCATTAAAATTCGAAGAATTAAATATCTATCTTAAGTATCTATCTATCTATGCTATCTTGTTACTCGACGAACTGGGAATTTGGCGATCGAACACTTAGTAAATATCAAATGTTCAGGCACGCAACCGTGGACAATAATCCTGCTGATATACGTTGGATCAAACTGATGATCTGATCGGCGTAATAAAATTAACAAAGAGTATAAAAGCAAGGGCCGATACAACGTAGAATGGTTTTAAGTTTTGTGTACCATATTTCGGCTGGCGAAACCAGCCTTCTTCAGGGACAATGAGAATTTACATTGGAAGGGGTGTTTATATAGTAATAAACCGGAAACACGTAAGACTAAAATGATTGACAGTGTAAAATAAAATTCTAGAAAAAAGTGTAAAAAAAAAGATAAACTTTATGACAAAAAATTAACTAATATGTTTCTTCGCGGATGTTAAGACCTTCAGGATCAATTGTTCTGCCTTTTGAAATTAAAAAAGCACAATAAATACAACGTGCCGCCGACAACCCCCGCAGACTCACTTTACAAACCAAAGACGTCAACAAACCGAAACGTATACCTTTTATAACGACTTTTAATCCATCACTTCCTCACATCTCTAGCATCGTCAAAAAACATTACAATTTACTGCTATCTTCTAACCGCTGCAAAAATTTTTTTTTATCATTTGCCTGTTGTTGCCTTCAGACATTTCCCTAATCTCCGTGACTTACTGGTCACAGCTAAACTTTCTTCTAATTCTACTAATTCGCACCCACAACTCCCTTCCGGTTCTTTCCGTTGCGGTAAAAGTTGCGCCACTTGTCCCTACATTTCAGATGGACTCACAAGCTACACTTTCTCTTCTACAGGTGAAACGCGCCATATTAATTCTAACCTGACCTGTGACACTAAAAACCTCATCTACATGATTCAATGCAACCGCTGTAATTTACAATACATAGGAGAGACTAAACGACGTTTAAAAGACCGATTCATAACGAGCCAGAGGTTCTTAGCAACCACAAAAATACCTCTGGATCCCGCTGAGATAGGGGGCAATTTGCCACCAATCTCAGCAGGATATCCAGCTACTCTGAACATTCCAATGTAATCGAATCGCTTCTGGCACTCGTTTCTGTTTGATATGGGGCGTCAATTTTCACGCTTATCTGTCATAATCCTTAAACGTGAACGTTTATTTATGGCGAGAGTTTAATTAAATTCTATCTTAAGACCTGATGCACACGAAACATGACTGCGGGAACGGGAAAACGAAACCCAATAGTTTGTTTTGGTTTTGATGAATTACTCTTGAGGTAGGCTCACCGGTTCCAGAAAATAGCACTAAATTACAACCACTCGAGTTTTCTTTGTTTCTCTTTCGCATGCAATATCGGAAAAACAATAGGGCTGTTTATACGAGAGAAAATAAGCCGCGGCTTACATAAGACGCGAAAGGAACCATTTATACGAGTAAAAACACCAAGCTAGGCCAGGATAAGCCGCAGCTTGAAAAAGCCGTGAACATAGATTTTGTACCATTTATACGGAGTGTTCGCGTCTTATGTAAGCCGTGGCCAGAGTAAGCCGCGGCTTATTTTCTCTCGTATAAACGGCCCTAATGTGTTTTGTTTTTGGAGGGAGATATATCTCTTTTGAACGCTAATTAAAATTCGCTCGTATTCCTAAATCAAACATACTTGCAATACATGGTAATAGTGAACATATTTGTGAGTAATTTACACAAATCAGTCTGCAATTATTACCCTTCTTGAACACCGTGAAAGTAAATTAACATCACTGAGCTAAAATAATTCGCTTCAATATGTGATATCGTTGCGTGCTCATGAACAGAACTTTTACTATCCGTACGGTTTCCCTAGGAACTGATAAAATTCTCGTTGAATAATTCCTCAATAATCTCGGCAAACGTCGAAGTGGAAGTTTCATTATTCGACTTCCGAAACCGACCTTGGCAGGAAAAGCGACAACGGCGACTGTATCGAAATCATCATTTCAAAATATAACTTCTCCTTTTTCTAATTCTTTCCCAATTGTTAAAATTTGTTTAACTTGGAAAATGCTGGCGAACTGTCGAAGGACTAAATTACTCTGAAGGGCATTAAAGTAAGGAAAACGTTCTCGAAAAATACAGTCATCCGAACGCGTTATTGTTCTGCAAAGAAATGTACCAAATGTAAAGCGTTTTGGTCATTAAACCTGCTTACAACATTTGCCTAGATTTTTATCTGCACTTCATAAAACTGTTCATGTTATATATCCCAGAAGCACTCAGGCATACAGTGATGCCAGGACCTCAACCTGGATGAACCAGAAAAGATATTGAACATTTTCCTAGATTTTTATCTGCACTTCAAAAAACTGTTCATGTTATATATCCCAGAAGCACTCAGGCATACAGTGATGCCAGGACCTCAACCTGGATGAACCAGAAAAGATATGGAAAATTTGCCTAGATTTCTATCTGCACTTTAAAAAAATGCTCATGTTATATATCCCAGAAGCACTCAGGCATACAGTGATGCCAGGACCTCAACCTGGATGAACCAGAAAAGATATAGAACATTTGCCTAAATTTTTATCTGCATTCCAAAAAAAACCCTGTTATGTTAAATATCTCAGAAGCGCTCAGGCATACAGTGATGCCAGGACTTCAACCTGGATGAACCAGAAAAGATATTGAACATTTTCCTAGATTTTTGTCTGTACTTCAAAAAACTGTTCATGTTATATATCCCAGAAGCACTCAGGCATACAGTGATGCCAGGACCTCAACCTGGATGAACAAGAAAAGATATAGAACATTTGCCTAAATTTTTATCTGCATTTCCAAAAAAACCTGTTATGTTAAATATCTCAGAAGCGCTCAGGCATACAGTGATGCCAGGACTTCAACCTGGATGAACCAGAAAAGATATTAAACATTTTCCTAGATTTTTATCTGCACTTCAAAAAAACTGTTCATGTTATATATCCCAGAAGCACTCAGGCATACAGTGATGCCAGGACCTCAACCTGGATGAACAAGTAAAGATATAGAATATTTGCCTATTTTTTTATCTGCGCTTCAAAAAATGTTCATGTTATATATCCCAGAAGCGCTCAGGCATACAGTGATGCCAGGACTTCAACCTGGATGAACCAGAAAAGATATTGAACATTTTTCCTAGATTTTTATCTGCACTTCATAAAACTGTTCATGTTATATATCCCAGAAGCACTCAGGCATACAGTGATGCCAGGACCTCAACCTGAATGGACCAGAAAAGATATAGAACATTTCCCTAAATTTTTATCTGCAAGTTACATATGCTAAATCACTTGAATATTTTACTATTGCTATTTTCCACGCACAAACAAACACAGAGTCCTAAACTCCTTGGTAGTTTGAAAAGGCTTTCAGAAGTTGTTTCTGGACGATAATATATTCTCCAACGATAATTTTCAATTTTCAAACTGCTACTATTTTAATCACCACCATAAGTGGAAGAAATAGTCGCCAGATAAAATATTTGTGCTTTGACAGAGAGCAGCTATGTAAAAGATATAAGTACCCATATCCAGTTATAAAGACAAAATAAGGAGCCGCCCACTTCCGCGCCCCCTCACCAGCCCGATTTTCATTATCGTGGATCGATGACGAGTGCGCGCGTATTTCGCGGCTTCATATTTAATTTGCCGCCAGATTATAATTAATTTGCCGCCGGAATATACATGAACTTTGCTACATATTCATAAATACGCTTGAACAGAAAGATTACCGCTCAACAATGGTCCGAAACCGAAGGAATTCCAACTCAATCAAATCTTACAGAAAATTTACATTAGAATATAATCCCAGGGAAAATGTCGTGGGCGATTCCTACCAAACGTACCAATGTAACAAAATCGAAAGTTACGTCGATCTTACCTCTTACGTTCGTATTTCCGCTTTTAAAATTGTCTGAAGGCGATTTACTTCGGCTTAAAATATAGTTACAACTTACAAAAGTCCATTGCACGTCAATGAAATCACCGGGTAAAACAGAATTTCAGCCTGAGAAGGCGTCACTCTCTGTAATTTCTGTCCATCACATACCGAGATATGCCGATTATCCCCTCGAAAATCTCAACGAATCGCTAAAGCATAACATTTGACAAAACTAGCGTTTCATCGTACAAGTAAAACCATAAAATGCCATAAGAACAAGGCGTAAGCGTGCCGCGTGCCGGTAAATTAAATTCTGCCGCTGAAGCGCAAAAACAATTCTTCTTTCAAGGTGTGCTAAGATGCTCCTGCAGTGAAACCACAAATGGAGTACGTTGACGGCTCTAATGCAGACCTATAACGTTACTCCTTAGCAACCAGACTTGGGAGATTTTTTAACTTCCGGTTATCTCTGGCTCGTTATGAATGAACACCGCCGAACCATAGATAACCCTAACACCAAATCTAAACCTATCACAGTCGCGGAACATTTCCTCTCCTCTCCTAACCACACTGCTTATGACATGCAATTAATCCCTATTGAGAAAATATTTTCTAATAGAGACTCAATCCGTAAGGCCAGGGAAGCTTTTTTAATTTCAAAAGGCAGAGCAAACTAGTCTGACTTGTGATCTAAATAACATCCACAAATGGCTTCTCTGCAACAAACTTACTCTGAATACGACTAAAACTGAGTTTATGTTAATTGGCTCTAGACAGAAACTGAGTACTTTATCTGAATCCCTTGAACTTTCGATAGATAATGTTTCTATAGAACAAGTATCCACTACTAAATCATTTGGGATTCTTATTGATGATAACATGGCATGGCATAGTCATATCCACAAACTGTCCAAAAAGATTGCCTCCGGCATTGGCGCCATAAAGCGAATTAGACCTTTAGTTCCACCAGATATACTACATTACATCTACAATGCCTTAATACAACCCCATTTTGATTACTGTAGTATTGTCTGGGGGAATTGCGGCAAAACGCTCTTCGAAAAATTACAAAAGCTTCAGAATCGTGCTGCCCGCGTTTTGACTTCCTCCTCCTATGATGCTGACGCTGCGTACTTGTTACGACAGCTTGGATGGAAAGACCTGAATGCCCAACATCAAATTCATGTAGCTTTAATGGTGTTTAAAGCTCTTAATGATCTCGCTCCTTACTACTTATCCTCTATGTTCACTGAGCGCAGTACGTCAGGATATGTCTTAAGAGACTCTACAAATAAATTAAATGTCCCTTTACCCAGAACCAACTACCTAAAAAGGAGCTTTAGCTATAGAGGTGCAACTCTCTGGAACAGTCTACCCTGCAATCTAAGACAAGTAAAATCTCCAGATCTTTTTTACAATTATTAAACCTTCATCTTAGTTAAATATAATTAAGTTAAATACACGGCATTCATGGAAAACAGGTTTAGTTTAGAATTGTATTTTACTGTAGAGACTTTTTAAGCGTACGTTTATTGTTATTAGGAATAATTATGTAATTGTATTTTAAATTGTAATTCACCTGACGAATTTTACCGTGTTTAAATAAAGATTTTGATTGATTGATTGCTTGATTGATTGATTGATTGAAGAAACATATTAGTTAATTTTTTGTCATAAAGTTTATCTTTTTTTTACACTTTTTTCTAGTATTTTATTTTACACTGTCAATCATTTTAGTTTTACGTGTTTCCGGTTTATTACTACATAAACATCCCTTCCAATGTAAATTCTCATTGTACCTGAAGGAGGCTGGTTTGGCCAGCCGAAATATAGTACACAAAACTTAAAACCATTCTACGTTGTATCGGCCCTTGCTTATATACTCTTTGAACACTTAGTACCTTTGGGACTCGACTATTGATGAATTTCTCGACCTACCGCCGCATATTTTGGAATTTGTGAGCACTGAAGATGACCACAAGCAGGAATTTTTGGCGGTAGGTCGGAGTGGCTGTGTGAAAGAATTGGGCGAAGGAACGGGCACTGTCAAAAAATTCTCGTTATTTCCTAACATGCAATGCGCTCGAGATGTTGAAAATGTCGGGAAGGCCCGAATGCACTGGAACAATAGGCTGTATCTACGCTCGGGAGAAGAATATGAACAAAAAACGTCATTTCTAAGCTAGAACAAGGACTGAATTTCGTTATGATGGTTGAAGCTTGGTTTTTAGACGATGATTTATTTAAAAAACATAAAGGCAAAAAGGGGCATTTTCGTGGTTTCTCTTTGACGTTAAAAACAGTCAGTTTCGTTCTTGTCCAAACTCAAAAGGCCATATTTGGTAAAAATCGCTACGTTTCTTGCGTTTATTGGATATCCAAATTTAAAGGAAATTCCATTTCGTGCTCACAACTGACAGTTAAGGCAATATTTGTGCGATTGAGAAAGTTGCAATGTTTTGAAGCATGGGAGTTTTTTGCGGCCGGTTTTGGCCGGCACGGGTGCCAATGGGTTAAAAAACGGACATAACGCATTATTTCCGAATACAAACATCCCCACAATGTCGGACCATGTCGGAAGTCGGTTAATATTTTCCTGTCAGTACTCGTTAATTTTTTTCCCGTTTTGTCGGTAGTCAGTTATATTTATCGCCGTTTGTCGCTAGTCGGTTAACACCATTCCGACCCTCTTACAGTCTCTTATATACACCCTTAATTTTAGCTTTGTGTCTGTAACTTAAAAAGGAGTCTGATGACCGCCATTTTTAGTCATTGAATTTTTTTGCATATCGCACATATTTTTGACGTAAATGTTGAGACTTTGTGAAAGGATACGTGCTTTGCATATCGCACATATTTTTTAAAAGGATAAATAGATACGTGCCCTGTCTCATAAAGTTAGAAGAGAAGGCAACCAGAATTGTAAGTAGCTTTAGTGATTTTCTTGTACCTTTTCCTATTCTTGTGGGTAGTTGTATCTGTAAAATATTGTAACGTACATTCTTTACTTTCCAACATAAACCTTAAAGAACTTGAATCGTTCATTCAGTAAACTATTTGTCCAAAAATCTGTTTAGTGGACGTCTCTTCCGAGGGAATACTCATATATCCAATTCAATCAGCATATGAATATTCATCTTTCTGCAAAGTTTTAAAGAAATCGGTACATAGGGTTCAGAGCCACCTTAATTTTTCGATAATTTAAAGTGGCTCTGAACTCTGTGTACAGCTTTTTTTTAAAAATTGCAGAAAGATTTATCTTCATATGCTGATTGCAATTCAATGATAAAACACGGGGGTCATCCAACTCGTTTTTGAGTTACAGAAACATAAGGCCAAAAATTGATCACAAATTGTTGATAAATAATTTGGAATTTTTTCATACCGTGTTCAAGAAAACAAACCAAAAATTGTGGGAGTATCGATCCATCAAAGTGAAACCATTTTGAGCCACCTATAGTGAAACATTACGGGTCCGCAAATGATCCCAGGACCGCAAATGACGGTGAACTAGTGTGGATAGGGGAGGGAATTGGCGTGAATAGCAATTATTTTTATTAAAACCATCTTAATTCATGGCTCACAACCAGCATCTTTTCCACAGGTTCGGCTGAATTTTTTTTATTAACCTCAACAACTGATAAATATATATATATAAAACTGATTTAAATTGCAGGCCAGAAGTTTTGTTTTCTTTGCGACCAGATTCCCTTCAACAGATTTTCTTCAAATGAACGCAACATACGCCTCGTATCTCTCCTCAGCTAAACATTGTTATTTGGGTGGGTTACAGTATCTTCAAATCTAATTTTATCAGCCATTAACATCATACGACTGATAACAACGGCAACAACAATAACAAGAACTTAATGTTTTGGATAATAAGATTACGTCCAACATATGCTGCGCTGCTTGGTTTTTCGTTGCCATGTGTGTCCTCAGCTTAAGTTCCTAACTAAAATTCCTCAAGTAGGCAACTGTTGCAAAAAACGCTGTCGTCTGAATAAACCTGCAACGCTCCACCTTCACCGTTCTGAAAGACACCGTGTGAGTAACACTCGAACTGCCTTCCACATCTGGGGCAAATTTCTTCAGTCATTTTTCCCTCGCCGTATTTCTGCTTTAGTTCCTCGACAATTGCTAGTTGGGAAGTCTGAGATGCTATTCGTTCCAGGCAATGGTAATGAAGCTCAACTTCCTGGCCCAGCAAGGCCATATCCCCAGTGGCTTGCTCTTTGTTTTCACAAGCGGCTGGATAAATGACATTCAGCCCCGTTTCTCCTAAGCTTGATACATTAGGCGACATAAGGCAATCCAGTCACCCGACTCGCCATCCACAGCCATCTTTCGCAGATAGGTGTCCCATGCTCCAAGATTGACAAATTCACTAAAATCAGTGCTATCCGGGGTGGATGGATGACTTCGGAGATAATTTACCAGGTCAGATCGCAATTTTGTGGCACTGTACGATACTCTTCCCAGGCGATTTAGTTGGTTATTCATCGAGTGGAATAAACAGTCCCATCTCCGGGGGTTGGGGGCCGGCGATACGAAAGCCCTGCATTTCCCACTTCCTACATTTGTAACGTACAGTTTACTATGCTTTTTTTCCACTGCAATAATTTTAAGATTTAGGATTGTTTATTTATTGATATAGTTAGAATGTTAGTCATTAATTGAGCATGTAATTTTTGATGTCTTTATACTTTTCTCGGCATATTAGTATGTATTGCTAGGGCCTAATCATCGAGTTGAAATAAAGTTACCTACCAGTCCTACCTACCATATCCAACCGACTCTTTGGCGATTCCATGCTGTCGGAAGCTTGCTGGCAGTCTGTCATCCGCTGGAAAAAGTTCTTCGGGGAAATTGCCACTGCACAAAGCTGACGTAAGATTTAATAACTCGCTCGCCATTTCATTTCGGGGATCTTCGTCGAGCGTAAGGCCGGTATGAATAAAGGGATTAGTTTCTAAAGAAACTGTGGTGCTGCGTCGGTGGGGGAGTGAAACACGAGAATTAGGTTTATCAACGGAGTTGATAATGTAAATTGACCACCGTACAGGGATTCGATTAGCTGACGTTTCGAGCGTTAGCCCTTCGTCGGAGCGAATCGAGGAATTGTGGGTTGTGTATGGTTTATATACAGAAAATGGAGCTACGCTATTGGTGGTAACATGGTAACGTGAAAACAGGAATAAATTAATTGAATGAAAAGCGCTCGTTGATACCGTGGGGATTAAGAGTGCCAATTTGAAAGATCAGTTTTTGCTCGAGATTTTTACGGCTTTCCGTGGTACCTTGATGTAGGGAAAGGCCGGAGATCGACATGTGTTGTTTGGAATGGTTAGGGAGATTAAAATGCCGAGGGACAGGTTTGGATGCGTCTTTTTCATCTTTCTCAAGAATGACAGAATTCCATTCACCCTCACATTTCACCCGCATAATAACCCAGAGTAAAGCCATCATTCTTAATAACTTTAAGATACTGCAAAATGATCCAGAAACTGCTAGAATCTTTTCGGAACCACCGCTGATTTCATTCAAACGCGACAAAAATGTAGGTAACTTTCTAGTTAAAAGCGCATTCAGAACAACTGAACAACCTGGCACTTTTAAATGCGCGCGCTCGCGATGCAAAACTTGTCCTTTCATTCAAAACACTGACAAAATATCGGGCCCTAAGCGATCTGTTAAGATCACTGATCGTTTCACGTGTACCTCCGCAAATGTTATCTATTGCATAACCTGCACATTATGCAAAAAGTTATACATCGGCGAAACAGGAAGACGACTAGGTGACCGATTCCGAGAACATCTTCGTGATGTTGAGAAAGATGACAAAGACGCATCCAAACCTGTCGCTCGGCATTTTAATCTCCCTAACCATTCCAAACAACACATGTCGATCTCCGGCCTTTCCCTACATCAAGGTACCACGGAAAGCCGTAAAAATCTCGATCAAAAACTGATCTTTCAAATTGGCACTCTTAATCCCCACGGTATCAACGAGCGCTTTTCATTCAATTAACTTATTCCTGTTTTTCACGTTACTATGTTACCACCAATAGCGTAGCTCCATTTTCTGTATATAAACCATACACAACCCACAATTCCTCGATTCTCTCCGACGAAGGGCTAACGCTCGAAACGTCAGCTAATCGAATCCCTGTACGGTGATCAATTTACATTATCAACTCCGTTGATAAACCAAATTTTCGTAACGCCGGTATGATTGCCATTCAAAAACAAAATAATTGTCTTGCAAACAGACAAGTAAATACACCACATTCGGTATCACTCCTTTGGACATTGAGGTGTACACTCGTCCCAATTATCCTCCTGGAAGGGAGTTTTTTTGATCGTGTCAAAAATCGTTCAGCGAGTTGCTGCAGTCAACCGGAATCACAAATGTAAAGGCACACATTAAGAACACTTATAAGAATCAGCAGCCAAAGGTGTTCAGTAGGAAGGTGCACTGGTACCATTAATTGTTCATACTCCCATAGAGTCTTGTTGCCTATATGTTTGGAGTATGTGGATTTTTCAATCGGTCGATGTAGCGAAGGACAAAAGTAGGAAGTTGCAAATCCCCATTTCCCTTCTCCAAATAAATGCCTGATTATTTCTCAGAAATTCAAAATACACGTTAACAGTGTCACCACTCAGCTTTCCAAAGGAGATTATTTGATAGCTGCTGGCTTCTAACAAACTGGCATTCAGGTTTGTTCTTGCTCGCTTCGCTGCTTCAACTGGGGAATCCTCCTGGTCTGTGCATGTGGTATTTCGTTTACTGCTGTCACTGTTTGGTCTTTGCAATCTCTCATTTTCATCCTCTTTTGTTAGTGAGGTAACATCATCTTCCTTAAACCAGCCCTTTTTACTCTTAAGTGTAACTGGATCATTGTAGCTAATAACTGGTACTTCTGTATAGAATGATCGGCCTCATGGATAAACCCCTCACAGGTGCTCTTCAGCGAGTTTTTCTTTCCCTTGACTAATTTCTTTGAAAGAGGGACTCGAATGCAAACGGTTTCTCCCTTGTTATAGAGTGAAGGTGGATTTCGCTTCAACTCCCTCTTTACCATATACTGCGCAGCCTCATTAGACGAATTCAGAGCTTTCTGCCTGATAGAATCTCGTTCGAACCCTTTCTAGCTCTGTCAGTTCTTCTCTCTGGTTTTGGTCCATTTGAAAGCTGTTTTCGTTTTCTTGGCTGGAACTTCATATTTCTTCTTTCCCCCAAGAAACAGTTTCCTTCGATACTTATTTGGCTTTCTACCGAAGTACACTTCAAATGGAGAAACAAGACCAAGAGAACGATGTGGCGATTCATTATAGAAATGCTGGTACTGTTGAAGATAATCCACCCAGTTGAGATCGGCGTTGTTGTTGATTAAGTCAAACTTTTCTCCCTCCACGTTCTGTGTGAGCGCTTGTCATTTCCCTGCGTCTGGAGACTGTATGCAGAGCTTTTAATTATGCGAACGTTAAGCGTTTCACAAACAGTCTTTACTACTCCCTTAAATTATAGACCCCTGGTCGCTTTACAAAAATTCTGGAGGGCCGTGCTCAATGTAAATGTCTAAAAGATGTTCCGCCACTTCACTTGTCTCTTTTGTTAGTTGAAGAGGGCGTAAGAAAAGAAATCTACTGAAAATATCAATAACAGACATAATGTACTTATAAGTATCACCGTCTATCGTGGCCGGCATGCTAGCCATGCTAGCAAGATCCAGCTGATGCCTCAGCTTGTACTTTGGCCCTGATTGGGCGGAGAGAAGCCTTATATTTTGAAAAAGGGGTCTCACTTTTTGTTCATGCTTCATTGAATTTAGGTTGCTAGCCCCTTCCCCTTTTGTTTCGAAGTATGCACGATCACCAACCTGAGAGACCTCCGACTTTTTCACCACAAGCAGTTAGTTGGCTTTTCGACTATTCGTTTCTTCAGCTCTTCAACTATAGGATCATGGATTTCTTTCACGGCATAGATGTCACTTCTTGACTTCCTATAAACCCGCTGCCTTAAGCCTTTGTCGCATTGCTTAGGCCAGTCGTGTAGTGATTTCTCTCCAGTTAAGACTCTGTCGGCAAAGTGCATCGTAGACGTCATCGTCCTAAGGTAGCTTTTTCTCTGGGGCTAGGGGTAGAACGTTTAGTTTGTTAAATTCTCAGGTTCGTTTTGTATTTAAAAAAGCCTGCTGTTCTAGGACAGTTTACAAATACCTAAAGTATAACTATCCTGGGGTGGCTACCTGAACGCCTGGCGCAAGGATTGAGGCCGCGCATGATCAGTTCATGAATGATCTGCTGTACTTTAAAGTTGCGTTACCAGACATTTTAGCGACTACATTTACATTTGATATTTGCATTGAAACTCAGAAATCTGTTCAAAGTGTTTTTAAAAGGACGAAAATCCAATTTTAAGTCTGCTCTAGGATCCTGTTGCGAGTTGTGGTGAAACCCTAAATCTAAGTGTAGCGCTAAATATAGTAACCTATTAGCCCGTGACGGCTGTTGACATGTACCGTCGCAGTCTCACGTGATGCATGCAAATCCCGTACTGGCAGTCGATCATCGAGCGAAAATCACACATTTCCAAGAACAAAATAAAGTTTGTTGCCTAAGGATGAAATCAGTAATAAAGATTGGATTTTATTAAAAAAAAAAAAAAAAACAATTAAAGGTAAACGTGGTCACACTATTTTATGCAACTGATGTGGAGCAGACTGAATCAATCAATGTTATCACACCAGGACCCAAACCTACCTCTTTTTCCCTTCCATCCTTATGTTTGTTCTCATCTTTAACTGATCCAAGAACTCTCACAAATGTTAACAATGAAAGAAGAAAAAGCAGTTTCGCCATTTTCCGAGTACGTGGTAGGCGCTCGTTCCCCGCTCCTCGCACGGCGGTGACACGGGTCAGATGATCTTTGACCCCTGGTCTGATAACCACATCACCTTGGGAGCCAGCGCGTTTCTCGCCTGTCTCTGGCCAGTCGGCGGCTAATCACCCATGAATTTGAGGAAGAAAGAACAAAAGTCTTTTATTTCAACGCAGAATCGATGAAATCAACTGCGGAAATTTAAGTTACGTCTTTAAAGCTATCATATTATGTGTGTATTTAATTATCCGTTGTCCTTGTGATTTTCACTGTAATCATAAAATTACAATTTCCTCGATTGTGATTGGTTTAAAAAACTCCAGTTTTCCACTAATTCACGTGCCAAGTTGTTATCGGACAGTTGTTATTGGACACTTTGTTATTGGACAGTTTGTTATCGGACCGTTCTATAAGCCAATCACATTCAAAGTAGTGTTTCAAATCAACCAATCACAACCTTGGTTTCAATCACCATACATTTTGATTGTAGTCAATTTTAGAGCGACATTAAAAAATTTACGCTTTCTTTTGTCAGTCTCTTAATGCAAAATTTCCCTCCCTTTTATAACTTCACTCTTCCTCTTTTCTCGGAAATTGTAATTTTTATGATTAATTGGTAATAATTCGGTCTGTAATCATACTCGTGATAAACAAATCGGACTCTCGCTGGGCGGTCGTCCGATTTTGTTATCACTCGTATGATTACAGACCGAATTGGACTCCACTCAGTCCTATTACCATTACAAATCACAGTTTAATTCTCCGTTGTCCTTGTGATTTTCACTGAAATCACACGTGCACCGGAAGCATTGATCATATGCAACAGAAATGAAGTCCGATTGAGCATGTTCCCAAACGTGTCGTTCTACACAATAAACAGATGATTCGCAGCCCACGATCACAACAAATGTTTTTACAAAATTACTGTACTACGCAGAAGGTCCTGAAATCAACAAAATCTTTGACCCTTAAAACGGGGTGTGTTACTCGACAGAACGTCACGCGACGTCACAGAAGTTCCGCTAAAAAAAGAAAAAAGTCAGCTATAGAATATTTCTTATAAAATGATAAGACGTGTTTTCACATCAATCCATGCCATTCCTATTTTGTGGGAAGGCCGAGTAAAGGCCAACATGGCCTCTTGATACAACTTTGATAGGTCTGATGGCGTCGATTAAAAAAGATTTCCCACATCGAAGGCAATTTTGAAAGCTGGTCCGTCGGATCAAAAATCAAACTGCCGCACATGCGCAGAAGAGTGTCTAAGGCCCTTTAAGTATGCCTTTTTCCTATTTTGAGGGGTATGTCTCTAATCTAAGGGTTATAGCGGCTCCCGATTACAACCAAGATACCATAAACCCTATATCAAATTAAAGCTAATAGAACTAGCTATTCGAATATTTCATTAATTTGCTAAAAATGAAAATTTCCGCCCGAGTCTAAAATCGAAGGTCTAAATCATCTTTTGAAAGCTATAACTGTATGCGATTTCTGTATTTAGGGACTTTGATATTGTTCTGAAAGTCAGGAACTCAGAAGCTAAAAAAACTTGTTGGGGTTTTCCTTTATTCAATGGCATTCAAAAGTTACAGATCATTTTCAAATTCGCTAGAAAAAAACAATATGGAGTAATCGCACGGAAGCGAAAAAGCGTTTTTGAATTATCAAATCCCCAACACGTTTTTGTTGAAGATAAGTTAACCAAACGACTGTCTAAATTTGATCGAAAGTGAACAAATCGCCCTTGAGTTGGAACTCTTGAAAGTGTCACAAGAAAAAACAAGCTTTGAGAAAAGAGCGCTTGAAAACAATCTTCATTACACAAACAAACACCGCCCGCAAACACCTCTATCGACGATGGGCCAATCAAACTTTTCTTCCGGCCACCTGCTGTGGAAATTCTCCGGGTAATTTATCTCCAGGCAAACACTCGTGCTCCAGACATTTCAATAGTTTATCATTTTGTTGCATATTCTCCGGCTTTGACTGAGTTTACTTGACCCATCGTCATAAACAAAAAACTAAAAGCGCACAACCTTCATAAAGCAAGCAACTTTTCCGCATCCAATATTTCCCGCGCAAATTGCTCCAGTTGGCTGCAGTCGCATTAGTATACTGTCAACATTTACATCTGGTAGAAATAGGTTATATCCCAATTTCTGGGCGACTATTCATTCGTTTTGAATTATGATTTTTTTGTTTGAAAGATCACATTAAAAAGTTCATCTTTATTAAAGAAACTTTAAATCGAAACTTTTGTACCCTGAACGTACATGGTAACGTTAACATAAGAAATGAAATAAAGCCTAAAAAATGTCAAGCTTGCATCATCGGCCAATTTTGAATTTTGTAACTGTCTATCATAGGATCAAATTTTTTGAATGCAATCCAATTTTATCCTTCAAATTCTGCTTTCAATTCTCAAACTGCTTGTTTTTGATTGCTCTTAACACCTTTTGTATCAACCTTCTGGTATATTTAGCACAGTAAATTAATTATTAATATGTAACATGAAAATTAGGTGACTGAAATGTAGATGTCTTGATTTTCTGAACATTTTTTTTCTCTACTGTCTTCGTCCGGACATTTGTTCCAGTTGGTTTTGGTAATCTTCAAAGACACTTGGGAAAGAAAGCTTTTGAAAAAATGAAATGAAAGTGTCTGTTTGTTTTGCACTGAAGATTTACCCCCTTTTCTTGTTCTTTTGTTTTTTCTTTTGTTTTGTTTCGTTTTTTTATTCTTTCTTTCTTTCTTTCTTTCTTTATTGAGTTCGTTGCATACATATATGTATAATAATAATGATGAAAAATAAGTAATAAATAAAGAAAGAAATAAAATAAATAATGGTTAAAGAAAGAAAAAGATATAAGCAACTGGAGCAGGAAACAGGATGGTGTCCCAATTGAAATCTAGCCCCAACTTACATCACAAGACCCGCTGCCTTCAAACGGCGGAATAACAAGAATTGATTTTCAAACATACAGTATCAATTAGTTTAAACTGGGTTAGCAAAGCAATTTTGATTAAACTACGATAATTCATTCCTAGCATCTTAGTAAGTACACCTTTAAACGTGGATTTGTTACACCAAATTTGATAAAGTTTTTCTCTAAGTGAGAAAATAGTAAATTCTTCGGGTTAATGTTGCATTGAAAATTTTCAACAGGTTGGCTACCTGTTGGGCCGCGTGTCACTGGTAACCTCTCTAATTTTGCTAATTTGTGGATGACCGCTAAACGTTAATAATGCTTTCGACTAAATGTCAAACACCTTGTAGATAGTCCACTAATTCAGGGAAGATTGCTTAACATATACATCTGAAAAGAATGCAAACAGTGTACTGCCAGCCTCGACAAAATGAAGTTAAGATATAGGTTACATTTATTAACAGTCCTTAACTGGAAGTGGCAATTTGAGTGATATAATAGAATTGTTCAATACCTTGTTACAACTGGTAACCAGCACAGTCAGAGGTAAACTGACAACAAACAACTGCCTGAAACGAAATAGTTAATTTTCTTTATTTCTTTTCTTATCTCGCGCTATTGTTGTGTCTATAGCATGCAGTGTCTCACCTCAAAACCAGAAAGCTCAAACAGTAAATTCAAAGGATGGCGAAGATTCTAAGCCAAAGAATGAAAACAGTATGGACAACAATGGTGAATGTGTAGAGGACGGCTGGAACTTACTACACTTGGCCTCTCATAGTGGAGACGTTGATACCCTTGAGGCAGTACTGACTCTTGGACTTAATATTGATTCAAGGGACAGCAATGGTAAAACACCATTGATGGTTGCGGCTCTTGATGGTCAGCCGGATACGTTTCGCTTTCTAATAGAAAGAGGCTCAGATCCAACATTGAAAGACGACTGTGACTGGAGTGTCTTACACTGGGCTGCACCTGGAGGCTCTGACGTCATGATTGAGAAGCTGCTATCTCTTGGACTTGACATTGATTTAAGAAACAGCATGGGTGAGACACCATTGATGATTGCAGCTTGCCATGGTAAACCAGGTGCGTTTAACTTTCTAATAGAAAGAGGCTCAGATCCAACATTGAAAGACAACGATGACAGGAGTCTCCTGCACTGTGCTGCACTAGGAGGCTCTGACGTCATGATTGAGAAGCTGCTATCTCTTGGACTTGACATTGATTTAAGGGACAACGATGGCAAGACACCATTGAAGATTGCAGCTTTCCGTCGTAAAACCAGGTGCGTTTAACTTTCTAATAGAAAGAGGCTCAGATCCAACATTAAAAGACAACAATGGCTCGAGTGTCCTGCACTGCGCTGCACTAGGAGGCTCTGACGTCATGATTGAGAAGCTGCTATCTCTTGGACTTGACATTGATTCAAGGAACAACTTTGGTGAAACACCATTGAACCTTGCAACACGTCGTGGCAAAGCTGAAGCTGTCAAATATTTGCTCAGTAAGGGAGCGCGTTCTTAAGGCTGGTTTTCACTAGTCGTAATCAGAAGCGTGGAGCGTTATGATCTAGTGAAAATCAAAGCGACGGAGTGGGGAGCAAAATACTGATTCCGTTATGGCTCCGGCCGTCACTTATTATCTAGTGAAAACTAGATTGTCGGAGACACAAGCACTATTTTGGTATCAAACTATAATCGGAGAGCGTGAGAACAAGCATTGTGATTGGTTGGTTCTTCCGCTTCTGCTTCCGACTCCGACAATCTAGTTTTCACTGGATCATAAGCGTGCTTCATATCTCGATGAACGCACGCTAACCCATGAACCAATTGTTAATTGACGGCCAAATTACGAAAAGAAATTAATGCCTTGGATCCGTAGAATAGTGTTGTTTAACATATCCTGTTTCAAATCATATTCAAGCAACAAGAGGAAGAAGAAACGGTAAAACCAAGTTCAGGATAATTTGACACCTTGCGGCATGAAATTTCTGTTATGTTCCGCTTTGTTTGTTTAATATGATTCGCAGAATAGAAAGCCGCTGCCAAAAAAATTGTTCCGAGTATTTTACTTCAGGAGGAAATTACCAACGAAATTTGTGTTTTTCCTTTAAATTTTCGTCGTGACATGGTTTTGGATATTTCGGGGAATTGATTACAGGAACGAAAAGTAGAAAAGTGTCAATAAACAAATTGTATGTCATTGTCACAGGCTTTTGACTGGAAGTGAAGGCTTAACGATTTTGTCTAAAGAAGTTTAACCAGAGAAAGCTGTCTTCCACAATATGACTTTTAATCCTGGTTAATCCTCTATTTTTACTTGTATGTCATTGATTTATTGAGTCTAATTACCGAGTTTGATGATAAACACACGATTTCAAAACCGATGAGTTCAGTTTGTTTCTGGTGGATAGTCGCAGCCGCAAAAATGTCGCCAAACATACGAGACTGGTTTTCTAAATCGTAAGAATTTGTTCCTAGCAAACCTACTAAATTCTCAACAAGAGAATCAAAACTCAGGAGAAATTTTCATGTTGCATGGTTGTTGGCACGAAGTCCGGTTTGTGCACACAGTACTACATCCCGACCCATGCTTACAGTAAAAGATCGGGCGAAAACCCGTAAACGGGTAAAATGGTGTAAAGCAAAGGTGGGGAGAAGAGGGCGGGTGGGTGGGGCTTCGGAAACGAGGGAGTAGCTTGCTCTACCCACACCCCCTACGAAGACCGCCAAGTCCGACTCCCAGCCGCCTTCGTAGTGTTGAGTAAAAAGACGTAATCTCCGGATACATAGAATCTTTCACAGTGCGCATGAGTCGGGACAGTACAGCTTTTCATTTTGGTTAGATTTAGGAGAAAAATACAGCGGTAAAAATAAAGTGACCGTACATACTTTATTAATGTTGAAGAACAATGAGTCCTTAAATTCTTTGGTAAATGGTACCAAATAACTGTTAGCGAGGTGATCACATGATTTGCGAGAATCACGTTTACCTGGAATCCAAATAGAAGTTTTACAAGCACCATGTGGTTGGCGAGTAAGAAACTGAAGGAAATAACTGATTGAAGAACTACAGATTACAGGAGAATTTGGTTTTAGTTTATTGCCAACTTGGAGTGGGTTTTTGTCTCAGTGTTTTTGGAATACGTATGTTACGAAAACATTTCAATGCTTCATGATCTTTTTAGTGACATTCTATATCTAGTGGTTGAAGCTTGTTTTCAGCCAAGTTTGCCTCTTCAGGGAAATTTCTGTAGTTTCTCTTACAATGCACTGGTATTGGAGCCTGTGATTCTTATCACTGAGGTCATTAATATTGTATTTCAGATGTTTGTAAGGTCGTATCTACTTTTGCATGAAAAGAACTTATAAAACAGTATGTAACTTAAGCTTCAAACGAAATGTTTACAGCGCCATGTGATCAGCGTGTA
>JAEMWC010000579.1:0-25000 GCA_016490735.1 Pachyseris speciosa | reverse complement strand
TTATGCAGAAAAGAATTATAAAGAGATTTCCCTTCGCTAAGAATATTCCTATGATTCCAAATTACCTGATTCATTATATCCTGATAGGTAATAACATCTCGCTTATTTAGAGAGGACCATGCGTCAAGACACTCCTTGTAAAAAGCAGGGAGAGCTAAAGGTAACTTACTAAGATCAAACTGGCACTGCAGAATAAATCTTCCACCTATTTTATGTAAATAGCTGTCCAGAAATAATTTCCAGGAACTGGGATAATCCTCAATATATTTCTTCAAGCACATAACTCTTTGAGTCTTTAACATACTTTCTATGTCGAGCATCTTCAACCCACCGAACTCAATCTCATTAATTAAGGATACACGCTTGACCTTGTCCTTACCCCTCCAAATAAAATTATAAAGTTCCTTATTCACTTCCTGTATCAGGTCTTTAGAAACATGCACCAGAGATGCCTTGGCCATAAATTTGGGGATCGCAAAAGATTTCACAATTTGAATTCTGCCTATCAGTGTGAGCCCCCTCCACCTCCACAAATTTAACGTTCTTTTGATAGATTTCAAGATGTCATCAAAATTTTGTCTTTTCCTCGCCGTCTCATTGTAGCAAAAATAAATGCCAAGAATCTTTAATGAAGTCTTGAAACCCCCAATTCGTTTTTGACATCCTAGGCTAAAAATTCTGTCTTTTCTGCATTAACTCGCAAGCCCGAGACACAAGAGAAATAATCAATACACTTTACTAAGTGTTCGTACGACCCTTTGCCTGTCAGAAAACAAGACATATCGTCCGCAAACAGAACAAGTCTGACTTCGTCATCTCCAACGGTTATACCTTGAATATTGTTATTCTGCCGAATACAGCATGCAAGAACTTCTAGACACATAATAAATAGAAGCGGAGACAAAGGATCACCTTGTCTCACCCCTCTGCCCACATTGAAATGGTCTGTAGCGAATCCGTTATTAAGGACACAACTCGATACGTTAGAGTAAAAAGTACGAATCCACTGAACAAATAAGGGTCCAAAATAAAAAGCTTCAAGAACTTTAAATAAGTATTTATGGTTAATAGAGTCAAAGGCTTTTTCAAAATCTATAGTTAACAAAGTACCTGCCATGTCGAGTCGACTGCTGAATCTTTTGCCGTACATGATGAAATGAGTTTATTTGCTCAAAAAGGTAAAAGCGGCAACATTTTCTTTTCAAAAGTTTAGCAAAAGGACGAAATAGGAAATTATACAAGCTAGTTTTTTAAAGTCAAGCTTACTCATCATCACTGTCTCCAACGGCCTCAGTCTCTTCCATCGTGGCAACGCTTCGGTTGGTAGGCCCCGTCTCACAGCTTTTCATAATTAATTCTGTGGGACGTAAAAGAACCCACACACTGTTCGAAAAGCGTAGTTCCCGGTGTGATGGTCTATCTCTCACCTGATGGTTCAATGCTCGGAGATATTAGCTGCACAAGCTACTTTAAAATCCGAGGGTAAACAAAGTAATGTATGTATGTTGGCAACCTTCGCTTCGGTTTTCCTTTCCTATTTCTTTAACTCTTTTTGTTTGGATAGGTGGACTTTCCTTGTCTTCTCAAACACGAGGTCATTCGTGATACTGGCAGAGAAGTTCTTCCTCTTCAACTGTTGTTCAAAACTAGCCAATAGACTTCGGAGCAAAGAAGGGTTCATAGCCTTTGCCATCTTTGGTTCTGACTCAAATGATAACATCACACAAGTATTGTTTCAACTCCGTTGGTGGAATGTCTTCAACGTTCTAATTTCATTCTTAGTTTCTGCAAAGGCTTGCAAAAATTTTTCATCTCGTTGTGTTTTTTGCAAGGTGGCTTTGTTCTTTTGTTCCGCAATAAAATTGTCAACTCAACTCGACATCTTGAAAATAAAAGGGCTTCTTACAATGTTTCGCGCCAAGGATGACGTAATTTCGCGAACGACCATTTTTCACCAGTGAAACACACCGTTCATCCACGCCACAGGGTGCTGAGGAATTTTTTCGATCGAACGCGTTTAAGTCTCACCCTGTTAATTCCAAAATATGTTTACTTTGTACAATAAAGATTGTCGAAATGAAATCCTTCTGAGTTTTCTGCTTCCATATCCTTTTCAAACCCCCAATCTTGTTTCTCTCGTACGGCTCCTCCCGGGGGCTCCTCCTGGTTTCCGCCGCTTCAACTGATGCTGAGCGCGGGCGCAATGATCGTTGCTCGAAAGGCAACGATAAGATAAGAACGAAAAGAAGACTGTAAGCCATCCTCTCGTAACTTTAAAAGCCCACAATACTTTGGTCCGCGGTATATGCAGTAGCCGCCGTACCAGGAGAAGCCGTACGAGAGAAACAAGATCGGGGGATATAGCAGGATATGGAAGCGGAAAACTTTCACAACTCAGAAGTATTTCATTTCGACAAACGTCTGAATCGTTATTACTCGGACCCGTAGGGGACCGTGGTATAAATCATGTCAGATTTCAGTCTTTTTTTTTTCTTTTTTTTTTTCTGTGCAGCTAAGTGCACAATACAATTACATGGCGATGTTGTGATTGGCCAATGCACCATAGAAGGCGTGTGGCAGTGTTTTCATTGGTTAAAGCCAACGAGAAACTCCAAAGTGTAAAGCATTACATCAGAAAAATATCACAAATTTGCATACTAATAAGCTCGTGTAATCTGAAACCTTCAGTGAGCGCTCAAGGTTATACAATCCACTTCGAAAGAACTAAACACATTTTCCTGGACATATCTTTGTAAAGTTGTGAAGATTTTAATCCAGTAGAGTCAGAGTCAGAGAGTTTCTCCGGGTACTCCGGTTTTCCCCTCTCCACAAAAACCAACATTTTCAAATTCCAATTTCATCTGCTTGTAAAGCGCGTTTGATCAAATACACATGGAAAATGCGTTATATAAGTTCTAAATTATTAAATTATTATTATTATAGTTCTATATTAAGAACTTGGTAAACAATATTACCACAGATCTATTACCCGTATCGCGATTTTCCCAACGCGCGTGTTCAACACGCACCACTACAGAGAAGGGTTTAACAGACGGTCGGTCATCTTCACTTGTCGCGCACGTGACTACAGTGACCTTTCGTGTTTAGTGACAGTCCGTGGAAAACCGCGCGAAAGCTCAAACTAGAAAGATGCTTTCAAGACAAACCTTCGGTTCTTTTTCATTTTCTTCTGTAAAAGATGCTTCTATGAGTAATTTCGACTGTTTCTCTGACCATATCGAGAATCATAAACCGTTCCATGAGCGTTTTCCTTCTTCCTTCTTCTTCTTCCTTCGATGTCAACAATGTGATTAGTGACTTTGGAATAAATAAACTATTTTCTCACCATTAGCTATGCAGAATATCGATTCGATTCGATTTGATTCTTCATTTTTATTGCTTTGTTTGTTTTACACAGGCAAGTAAAAACCAGCGTTCCGACGTTTCGGCGACATCATGACGCAATTCTCAAGAAATGGATAATAAGAGCGAGTTCAAAGGAGTAAGATCTTAGATTTACATGAATGGGGTTAATTTAAATAAATATTTTGGCGCGGATCGAATCTGTTTGTACATTCAAGCAGGTCTTCTGAGACTGGCGCTCGCGTGATCGTTATCGTAATGTTTACGTACCGAGGATGAAGTGCTGTTATGGCCAACAACGTGTGCTTGCAGATGTATAACCAACAAAGCTACCTGTATCGCTTATCTACCATAACTACCAGGTCACTTATGTAGTGTCCCACTGGTCTGCGGGTTCAACAAGGTAAGTGTGATTCAGCATGATAATGCGATTATTTTTAATAAAATGATGGTAATGGTGTGATGTGCCCGTGAGAAAGATGATATGGTAGTTGCTTGGCAACGGGCGAAAGGACAAATGAAAAGAAATTCAGAGTCCCAGGCAGACGGACACCAAAGAGTTCCCCATCAACTTGCAGTGCTCTTGTGGGGTGTCAACTAACTGGTCGTGTTTCAAAACATCCCCCCCCCCCATTTCAATCCCTCCTCCAAACTCCTTAAAATTACACTCCAATAGACCTAATTCGCGCTAAGGTCACGTGGTCTGTATTGGGTAAACAATCTTACAAAAATGGCGTCTCAGAGTGGAACTCGCAGCTCTGGAGAAGAAAATAATTGAGTTTGGACGAAAAATCTTCGTCTTCTTCCAAAGTTCACCACCGAGCAAATTCATAAGCACTTGGAGGGTTGTGGTAAAAAGGATATTGGCTCCAAAGGGTACAAATTTTTTACCGAAAGTTATATCCATGATGTTTATGTTGCATGCGATCAAGGAGTTGGACAGGCGTTTGTAAAGGGGCTGTGCTTTAGAAGTCAGCGAAAGAGCGAGGAACCTCACAAATTGTCTCTAAGATGTGTAAGTGGTGACAACGGAGCTGCAAAAGTAGTGCAAAGTTCTTGTTCCTGTAAAGCCGGGTAGGTGATAGAGAATCTTTAAAATATATTCCTGTCGGTGAAGTTACGTACATAAGCGTAACCGACTGGTCGCCAAAGACGTTTTGACAAAGTTAGCCTATTGTGTTGTGTTACTAGTAAGGTTTTATTTTATTTTTGGAATTTTTGGCAGAGCTGGTGGGCATTGTCACCATATGTTCGCCCTGTTATTCTTGTTGAGTCACTGGAGCCTTCTTGATATGGGGGAAATTCCTGCAGATAAGACATGCACAAGCTTACCTCAAATTTGGAGTGTCCCACGAGGGGATCGAATAGAGTCTGAACCTGTGATGAAATGCAACTTTGCACAAGCTAGCACTGACCAAGGTGGTAAAAGAAAGCGACCTCCAGTAAGTTGCAAATTATATGATGCAAGGTCCAGAAAGATCAGAAAGATGGGTTGGAAACCAGAAACAGTTCTAAGCCTTTGCAGTAAACTTGCCAACAGTCCTAAACCACCACCCTTCTCGTACTTATTATCTGACCAAGAAGTATCTGCAGTCATCAACACTGTGATGGGAAATGTACCACTTGGGTCTTACCTTGGTTATCAGCTGTTTGACAAGAAGAAATCACAAATTGCATTTAATGTAGATAGACCAGTAGAAAAAATGGTTGTAAACCAGGACTCAAGAATTCAGCCCTTTCCTGACCTACCATTGGCCAATTCAAACAGCACCTTCCCCCCCCCCCCCCCCCAAATTCTTGATCAGCCTCAAAGTAACATTATCAAAAACGTGTCCATTGATGTGGCAGAATCTCAACAAATAGAAGAAAGACAGACTGGAAAGAACTGTGCGGCAATCATTAGAGCCAGAATGGATGGTGCAAAGAAGCATGCGACTCACTGCATCCAATTTTGGGAAAGTCACAAGAAAAAGACCTCCCACTGAAGCTTTTCTGAGGGACATATATATGCCAAAGGATTTGTCTAAGGTATCCTCTATTCGCCATGGAAGGCAACAGGAACTTATTGCCAGGTCTATCTACAGCAGAAAAATGCAGAAGAAGTGCAAACAGTTTGTTGTATATGATGCTGGCCTGGTGATAAACCCCTCTTTTCCCTTCCTCGGGGCTTCTCCAGATGGTAAAGTGTATGACCCCACCGAGAAGGATCCATTTGGTTTACTGGAAATAAAAAATCCCTATACCTGGAGAAATATCAGTATGGAGGAAGCGTGTGCAGATACAAACTTTTTCCTTCATATAGTTGATGGGAAGCCAAAACTGAAAGTTAATGACAAAAGTGGTTACTATGACCAGGTACAGGGGCAGCTTGCTGTTACTGGACTTCCATGGTGTGACTTTGTTGTTCACCTCTCTGGTTCACACAATGTGAATGTTGAGAGGATTTACTTCAATCTTAAATATTGGCAAGAAAACCTTTTTCCAAAGTTAAGAAGCTTTTATTTTGATCATGCTTTGCCCTTTCTTGCAAAAGCATAAATAATAACAGTTCCCACGCCTTCTCCTCTAAATTTGCTGATGTAAAAGTAACCAAAAGGACATATTTACTGTTCCATGTCTTTTAGTGAAGGGAAAGTACGCTGTCAGTGTTCAGACACTACTTTGGTTCTGTAAAATTTCCTTCCTTGTGCTTTCAACAACACCTACGTGTATGCGGTTTTCTCCCACGTGGTTTCAACTTTTTTTACACAGTTCATTATGTTAGTGTCCATAACAGGCGAATTAGGTATTTCTTTTTGACAGTATTTCATTTTGACAGTTTGCATGTGGGAACCAATTTTTATTAATTTAAGACAGAAGAACAAAGGTATCACTGCGTTTTCTGTTTTTAAACACAATTTTTAATACCATTGCAGCAAATCACAGTTCATTTTCCCATGGACTTTGTTCTAAGAAACTCTATAGTAAGCAGAATCTTCCTGTGCTTCCTCAGAAGGGTGAAAGATGGAGGGAGACCCTGCACAAGAGGTGTATTTTCTCATTTGCAGTGGTTGCTTAGAAACTGCCTCAACCCCAACACTAGCTCACTCAACATCCTTGAGTAAAGACATGCCCATTATAACCAGTTAAGCATCTACATCTACAGCTATACCTGGTAAGGTTGCCCATCGTGACAAGAATGAATGGATGAATGAATGAATGAATGAATAATCAGGTAATTAAGAAAATGAAAGATGTAGATGTAGATGGCAATTTTAAGGGATATTCTGCTTGCAGGGTACACGACACGTTAAAGGACTATACAAACACAAATGGGATACTTTATTAGTTTCTTTTAATGAACACTGTTATAGTCAACATTTGGTATTCAATCTAGGCAAGAATAGGCTCAATGAGGTTCATCCACTGAATGTAGCATAAAGTCCATATTGTTCTAAAAATCTCTATAAAGGAATGGTAAGGGACTGTATTTAGTCAAGAATAGGCTCGATGAAATTCGACAAAATACAGCATACAGTCCATATCTGGTTAATAATCCCAAACATTGTCACTGGTATTTCACTAGAAAATATTCGAAATCTGCGAACCTTGCCTATTGCTCTCTCAATGTGGATTCGGTGCTGGGCTACTGTTTGTGTTTTTATAACATCACCCTCGCTGAATGCACTTTGGTTCACAAGAAATGGGGGAATGTTGAGTTGCAAGTTAACTTTTTTCAGTTCATCCCCTATGTCAAAACCTTTGTCGGCCATTATAGCATCAGCAGCTAATATTTTCCTCAACTGTCACTTTGTCCTTAAGGATATCCAAAAAGCCACTTCTACTAACAATTTCCTTATCTGAAATGGACCCTGTGTATAACTGGGATACAAAAATAATCCCACCCTTTGCATCAACGCCAATCAGGCTTTTGAAAGTGTTAGTCGACTTGTAACTGGAGTAGCTCTGGGACTGCCTAAGAAGGGACGATGGAGTTTGTATTCTAAGTTCTGTCGCATCAATGATAACTATAGTGTTTGGATATTTCTCTTTAAAACAAGGAGGCATCTTGGCAATTATAACGTTTCTGTCAGGCCAGATCTTTAAATTGCCAAGACGTGCATACAAGTAATTAATCCAAGTAGTGAACAGTTTGGAAACAGTTCCTTCAGATACATTGAATCTTACAGATAAATCAGTATTTGATAACCCTAGTCTGAGTTTCATTAATACTAGAAGAAATTCATCTTCAACATCCAGGCTATATTTCCTCTCATCAGTCACTAGGGTTTCTTCATCGCTGGAATCTGAAGACGAGTCAAAAGTTTCGGGATCAGAATCAAAGAGAGAATATGAGTCAATGCGAGCCTGTTTTGCTCCTTTTGAATCCCAGTTAACAACGTTTGATCTGTCAAGATCAGGCAAAACAAATTGTAATACCATTCTAAATCTCTCATAACTTTTAAAACCAGTAAAATGGGAAAAGTATTTCACTTCTTTTTGCGAACTGTCGCTCAAGGACCTTAGAATATTTATTGAAAACCTGTGTGTGCATGGAACCTCTAGGTCAACTTGCATGCCTCTGGAAATGAAATCGTCTCTGGCTGTTTCATCAAACTGTCCCTCTCCCTCCGATGCAGTGGCAGTAAGTTCAGCTTCAAGAAGTTCTTGTTCTGCTTGAAGTTTTAATCTCTTTGAAGGTAGGTACCTTTCTTGACTTTTTGAAGTCCACGAAAACACGGAGGGACAGGCGCCTTTCTTCAGTTTTTTTTTCTGACCCGAAGTAGAGATGAAATCCTCCTGGGTAAAGTGCTCAGAGCAAACTTTCGACTTTTAGTCACCCTAAAATCTTTCTTAGGATCTCTTCGTATTCGTGAAATCCAAACCTTAAAACAACAACGGGAAATAAAAAAAAAAACTGAGCACACGCTTCACACGCAAACGCACGAAGTGATCGTTCGACTCCATGACAACAAACAAAGAATTTCTTTCCTTAATGAGCTTTTTATCCTTCGGGAAGCTATGAAACGAGAAGTCCCTGACAGTTGAGTTATTTTTACAATCGAAAACACAGCAGTAATGTACCATGTCTACCAAAAATGAAAGAAAAACGCACATACACACGCACTTCGCTACACGTGCTGTAAGTTTTTTAGTTTGTTTACCCAATAGAGACCACGTGACAGCATAGTGACGTATCCGGCGAATAATGTCTATTCACGTTAAGTCCCACCTTAACTCCAGTAACCAGGATCTTTTAATTAATTCGCGCGAATCCACGTATCCCATCGTATTGGGGTTCCTGTGCCACCCATAAGCCTGTGCGAGGCCACATCCGCGTTCCACTCCGTTTTATCGTCACTAGTAATCTTGCTGGATTGCAACTTCGCTTTGTGAGCCAAGGCACAGATTGGCGTATTAAGGTAAGTGCATTGTAATACCAGTGTTAATTTGAAAATGAGCGATTGCCATACAACGGAAAGTTCACGAATGGACGACACCTGAAGTCGAGGTACCTTGTTGTGCGTTTAATTTTTTCTTAAAGAGCACGCGATCGCAGCGTATCTAGATTTGACCACCTCAGTCCCAAACTGACAGGGTACGAGATATGCAACCAGAAACTGCAGACTAAACACTATCGTGTGAATAAACCTATTTCATTAATTGCAAAATGTACAACTTTCATTTTACCGAATAAATTTGGTGATAAATGCAACTCGGATTTTTGTGGTTTTGCTCAGGTTTCGCTTTCAATCTTTGCCATGAACATTGAGAATTAGCCTAAGCATTTCTCAGAGGTAGCGTGTCGGTATGGGAGGGCTGTCTTTGTAAAAAATATCGTATGCTTTGCATACTGTGTCAATACCCTTGTTTTGTGGTATATTTGTGTAGATCAGACTTGTGATGTTCATCGATACAAGGAATGTGCAGTTTTTAACCTTTGTGCTTTCGATAAAGTTTATAAAGTCAGGTGTGTCTTTCAGGTATGACGTTTGTGACTTACCGTACTGTAGATATTAGTTAAAGCAGTGTGTCAACAAAAGATGAGAATCTTCCTGAGAATGGGCATGTCACTGTTTATATTAAGCTTTAATCCTCAGCTTACAGCTATATATGACATGTTAAGTTTTGTTTAATGTCACTATTTCAATATTTAAGTATACATGTTGATCTCTTTAACACATGTTTAAATTTCAGGCCCCGTCCACACATATCCGGAGATTTTTGTATCCGAAAATTTTTTTATGTGGATACACCTATCGTCCACACGTGTCCGCCGTATACGCTAGGTGTATCCGGAGATTTCTGTATACGCTCTCCAGAGTGGAAATTTCTGTATACGCTGTGTATCCGCATATGTGTGGACGCTCGTATCCGTATATTTTTGTATACGCTGACGTCACAGTATCAGAACCAGTCTTTTTCCGTGCGAGATTCATTGTAATGCGCATGCTCTGTTGACTAATCCTTTGAGATGTCCGGATACGAATCGGATAGGTGTGGATGGTCGTATACGATCCGTATACGCTACGTGTGGATGCAGATATTTTTGTATCCGCATAAAAAAATTTGCGGATACAAAAATCTCCGGATACGTGTGGACAGAGCCTTATACATTGTAGTGTTTAGATTAATTGAAAATGTAGTTTTGCTATGAAAAATAAACCAAATAGCTTACTATATCAAACCTAAAATATTTACATGTAATATATATTTTTCCAAATGGCTCATATGTATGTGTGAAAAAGACAAAAAATAGGAATGCTCTCAACTTAAATAGTTATCAGTTGATAAAAATAGTCAGCAATTTCATAGTGACACTAGAACAACTTTTCTTTAGAATGAACAAAAATGTATGACCCCCCAGAAATGTTAGTATAATTTCATACAGCCCCTCATTTTTGGTTGAACAAAAAGGCATGACCCCCTCCCCATTTGCACCAGCCCTCCACCCCCCCTCCCTTCTAATAAATGACCGATCTCTTAAACCACCAAGAACTTTCAGCCAGTCAAATTCAGGAGAGTATAAATCTAATTTTTGGTAGAAAACAGTCATCTACAGTGAACAATGGCAAACCGAGGTGCCCAAACTCCCCAAATCTTACTATACTGTACTTCTTATACTCAAAATTGATAAGTTATTGGTAAACTTAAACAATCCAAACAGCATCGTCAACAAACTCTTTTAAATCATAAGAAACTAAAGATAAATGGCTATTCTATTCTAGCAGAGGGTTCATAGGCATAAGCTTCATCAGTAGAGCTTTTAATTTAGCTATGCTGAATGCAAGAGAAAAACAACATGCAACAATGATCAATGACTAAAATATTTTTCACTTGCGTTTGTGTACTGTAAGTACTTAAGACTTTTATGTTTTTGTTTATGCTTCAAAAAATTAGCTTTTCGTCTATTTGAGGAATCCAAATTTTTTAATCAAATAAAATCCTTACAACAAACTGCATTAGAAAGAAGATAAAAGGAAATGAAAAGGCATTTTTCTAAACTGAATGTCGCCTTATTGATTGCAAAAAGAGAATTTTGTTTTATCTCTGTATGTATTCAAGCGATTTAACAAAAAGCACCAAACAGCAAAAAATACAGGATAACGTTTACCACACAAAAACAAGCTTGTATGTGAGAAATCAGCTATTTTGGAGCAAAATAAAACAAAAATCACCAAAATCGTCACTTACAATAGTTTTTGCATAAAACCCTTCATAGAAGCCTTATAGCTTAAGTGTTAAGACTGGTATTATATCTGTGAATGGTAGCTATAGAGTTAAATGTACTACTAAATATTGAATATTCCTAGGAAGGGAATTTCTGGGAATGGTACAATGTAATTTAAGCTCTTGGGGGAGTTTTGGGAATTCTATTTGTTTGTACCACTTCTTCTATTAAGACTTCTGGTTGAAAACAAAAACTCAGAATTTTTGAGGATCTCAGCTGGGAGTCAGTAAAGAGACAGAAAATGGCGGGGCTAAATTAAGTACAGGTCACATTCCACAGGTCAACATACATGTACAGGTCACCGTGATACAGATAAATAAAGAAGCCCAAAAGTGTCTCCTACAGTACCGCTCAAAAGACAGGAACACATTTTCCTGGCCATATCTTTGCAAACTTGTGCAGAAGTAGTATAGTGTTTGGGGTACGAAATCATTTGATCTCGTTTTCCCCAAACTACTACTGCCTTCTGATCTCGTATTCTGGAATATATAGTTATTTAATTTGATGGAATATATAGTTATTTAATTTGATGGAATATATAGTTATTTAATTTGATGGAATCTATAGTTGTTCAATCTGATGGAACCAAGGTCAGCACACTTCATAAAATGCGTGACATTCTCGGAAAAATCACCAAGCGTGACATTCTCGGAAAACAGGGAATGAGTCATCGCCTATAGCTGCAGAAAAAAAATAGCAAAACTGGTGGCCACCAGAACCTCTCATGAGGGACTTAATTTGGAATTTGAATCACCACCCGTCCCTCATGAGAGGTTTTTTTTGTTTTGTTTTTTTGAATTCCCACCTCCACACCACCAGAGCACTATCATTTATGTCTTTCCCACCTCCACTCCGCTCTGGCCCTATCAGACCCTCTTGGGGCCAAGTATTTGTTTATTTGTTTTTTCACCCTCCGGCTTGAGATTGAACCGGCACTTCTGTCAAAGCCTAAGCTTTCACTATAGCTCTACCCAACAATCCGACACCATCTAAGGGTGATTTTTTATTTTTCATTTTTATTTTTCATTTTTTTACTTTTAATTTTTTTATTTTTCATTTTTTTTATTTTTAATTTTTTATTTTTCATTTTTTTATTTTTTCAACCCATGGAATAACGGCGGGGGTTTTTCATTATTCCATGGGGTGGCTTGTATACATTTCGCTAACGAAAGGCCCCCGCTTTTTCCAATCGTTAGATCCTATGTATACAAGCCACTCTTTATCTGTGTGAAACAACCCTTATATTTCGTTTGTATTTTCATTTTTATGCTTGTGGTACATAAATGAAATTTACAAAGATAAAAAATAATACGCATGTGTAAAAAGCGAAAAATCTGACGTAGTTTGATGACTCATTCGAAAGGGAAACCCCCCAAAGAGGGCAGTATTTTAAAACTCACAAAAATCATATGGCGTGACGTCAACAGCTAGATTTTAAAATGTCCATAAGCAAAGCTTGTCACGCCATTATCATGAATATACCGCTTGTCGTCAAAGCAGCTGAGTGATACTTTATTTATCTCATAACTTCCAAGTTGATGGTTCTGACTTCTAATTGTTTTCATTCTATGATGCATCTGTTTATTATCAAATAGTGTCTCTTTATAATTTTCATGTTTGATGTTATTCTTAATAATATTCTTACTAATACCTTTTGCTGTCTTCCCTCCTTTCTGATCATCTTTAATATAGCTATACATCTTCGATCTCAGTCCTACGAATTCACATATTGGGACTCCAGCAGTCTCATCTTTCATCATACCAATTACTTTTTTATTGGTCTTATCGGAGAATGGCGAGCTTTCAGGATATTCACTGTTATCAAATTTATTTTTATCCTTCCAGAAATTTCTATAGATGTCATGGGTTCCAATTTCATAGGTCAAACTGTCTGTGTCTGTGAATAATAATTTTGCTTCATCTCCATATTTCTCTTTGATGTAGTTGTAATGGAAATCGTACATCAGTGTCTTGCTAAGGTCTAGAATACACATCCCCACGTATGCTGGCCGGTTTAAAGTAAGTGTTTCTTTTATCCTATGAACAGCTACTAGATTTTCATTGAATATCTTACTGCTAACATAAGTTGGTTTACTGGCTAATTTCAATAGCTTCTCCTCATCAGTCACCAATCTGACGTCTACTCGCTTTCTTAGGTTTTCCATCGTTTTGCCAAATACACTGTTATTCATCAGCTTGAAAAAGTCTTTCTCAAAAGCATTTTTAGCATTCTTACGTTTTTCAGTATTGAAATCAATATATTGCCTAAGCCACGCGGACTGATTGAATTCTAACACTCGATGGATTTTAGTTATTTTCAAACCGAGATCAGTATATAATTGGAGGTTCCTGTAATGGAGCACGTATTTTTCTTTGTTGCTTAATGTTGGTATCAGTTTATGTACCAGACCAGTTGATATTTTATATTTCTTCGCTATGTTTTTACAATAATCTGATAGCATGTCCCCAATCACTTTGACCTTTTCCGGTGCCAGTGGATAGTCATTGTGAAGATCATGCAATTCTTCAGGATATTTCATGTCAACTTCAAGAATCAAACCTTTGTTGCTGTCTTTTTTATAGACAGCCAGGTCTAAATTATTGATCTGTTTTTGTGTCAACCATTTGAAACCACCGGTTGGTAAATATTGACTCATAGCCCAACCATACAAATTATTAGCATCAAGATAAACGATGTACTTCGAGGGCGCCTTCTCGTCATACTCTTTCATGTATTTATTATTTGCTTTACCGTAACGGTTGGCTATATAGCTGATTCCTCCACGCAGACCCTTTTCAATGAACTGGAACATATCAATATCAGTCATCAATTCTAATTTTATGTCAGTCATTTTTAGCATGGCGTCCCAAGATAAACCGGGAGATGTGAAATAGTGACACGGGTCCAGTTTATAGTACTCAAGGCATGTTTTTCTGAAGTTTTCAAATACATCAGCCAGTAGGAGTACATCTGTTTTAAGGTACAGGTCATGATAATCACCCATGTTTTTCAAAGAGAATGTTTCCCACACTGTCTGAGCATGTGTATAGTCTTCATCTGATATATGCTCATCACTCAGTATGCTATAGAATTCATTTTTTGATGGCAGCTTCTGATTGAATTGATCGAAACTGTCCATGTAGTCGTAAGGATAAACACCTTTCTGTGCCATCAGATTAAGATCCTTTCCCTTAAACTCTTGTGAGGTGTATTTTAAGGCTTCTCTAGGTAGATTGCCTACAAGTTTTTCCAAACTGGAGCTCATGAACTGGAAACTATCAATGAAGGTCAAGTGGTTGCCAAGCATGAAAGCCATATACTTCTCCATGTTATTTGGGATAGCATTGATATTCATTTGACAGTCTTCACCTTTCTTGTTTTTGTAAGTGTGCTTCTTAACAATGGCTCCAATCTCCTGCATAATAAAATGACTATCATAGCCTCTTAGATTGTGAAATATGACTGGTATTTTTATTTCTTCTGGGTTCACTCTGAGTTTCAGATTACAATCTTGGTGAGCAGAACCTCTGTATTTACCAGTGATGTGACAATGATCTCGAACTCGGATATCTTTGTCAGTATATTTCTTATCACAGATGTGACAAACTTTGGCTTTTCGGAATTTCTCTTCATCATCTTTAGTCATTTTCAATGGTTTGTTAAAATTTTTTTTCACAACATTCTTGCAATATTTGACCTCCTCAAGCATAGCTTCCATAAATTTGTACACAGCCTTTTCACCCCTGTATATTGCTGCTGGTTTGCTGTATTTATCGTCATAGCAACAAACAACTTTATAGCCGTAGCCACAGTCAGTATGCTTCTGATAGGCTTCAGTATATGATTTATCACTGTTGGGTTGACAACCGTGTATTTTTTCAGTGATGCCTCAAAGTCAGCATATATAACAAATGGTACCCGCTGTTGTTTATGAAAGTTGTTGAATTTCAGTATGCTGTTATCTTTGTTTGGCATTTTTATTGCCTGTGTGCCATTTACTTGCATGCAGTTGTCCTTGTGATTATTCAACACCCTTTCAGAGCTGAAGCATTGAAGACAGTGCATACAAAAATGTTTTCTTTCTTTGTGCTTTGTTTGATTGTACATAAACTTATTGAAATCTTTGATCAGCACATAATGCTTGTTTTCATTTTCAGTTATTAGAAGCAGATTCAAGCAGTCTGTATATTTCTCTTTTGAAACAAAAATTGGATATGGCTGTCTATTCTCATAACCAAAAACATTGATGTTGATCTCATTTTGTTTTTCAATCTTGTTGTAATGCTTGGTTGCAACTGGGAATTCAATCCCTGTATAATCCAATTTTTCAATGTATTTTTTGTCAACTTTTTTAATCCTCTGTGGGTATTTCTCTTGTGGGTTCAGGTGTCTGATGTGACACCATCGGAAGCATTCATTATCCTCATTTTTCAAGTTAATTAAACCCTTTGCACTGTTTCTGAGTTCATTCGGTAGTTTAATGTATGAGGAGCCCTTCATTGGCGCATATTTCACAACATTAAGATAATGACTATCAACTGAATCAACAGTCCAACCTGAACCTTCAGATACCCAAACTGCAATCTTATTCATTATTTGGTCTTTTGACAACTGTAGTGATTCAGTTACTTCCAGATTATTCACAATTGTTTGAGCTACACTGTTGAAATATGCGGTTTTGTATTCTATTTCTCCGTCAGTCATTTTTGCAAATGTTACCTTGAGTGTTTCAACAAATTTGAGACCTTTAATTTCATTCAACAATTTTATAATATTATATGCAACAGCCTTTCTTGTGTTTTGCAGTTGCGCAAGCGGGTCTTTGTTATTTTTTATACCGATTTCAAAAGATTTTGTGAAGCCCTTCAGAGCTTTCTCTGTTTGCTCTATTTTTGTTCTGGGTGTTGGAACCGGCACAGGCTTTTTGGTTCTTGGGGCGGGATTGGTCTCTTTTTCAATTGCTCTATTTCTTCCAACCATTCAGGTGGAGCTGGTAATCTTTTCCTCTCAAAATAATCAACCAATTCTTTCACAGTTGGTCTTTTCGTCCTTGGGGCGGGAATTGGTCTTGTTCTTGGTTTAGGTACAGGTTTTGTGTCATCAACTATAATAACTTTAGGCTTTTTCTGCTGCTTCAACAGCAATTCGATTAGCTTGGATTTGCTCAATTTTTGAGACTTTTCTTGTCCATATTACTACTAGTTTCGATAATTTTTTCATTTATAATATATCTATAGTTATTATTTCTTTAAAACATTTCCGTCTGCGTTTAAATATGGTTGAGAATTCAATTGATCCAATTACTGGATCCTTTTGAATTGTAATTATTGAAGAATATTTTTTTGATGTTTTTTGTTTTAATATGACAAGATTTTCCTGCCATTGTGTAGTTACGTCCTGTCTTACATATGTTACAGTACCATTCTTTATTTAGCATATAGGTAGTCTTGTGTTTTTTTCTTTCCTCATCACTGAGAACTCTAGGCCTTCCCGACCTCTCTTAACATTTTGATTCTCCATATATAATCTATATATTTTTATTTTTATATCAATTTAATTTTCTTTTAAATCTTTCCTTCGTGATAAGTATAATTTGCTTTCTTCCAAGTGTTTGGTTATTTCATGAATCAAGTCTTCGAAACAATTGCTCATGATGTACTTACACTTATTTTTCTCATACATTTGCTTCATACATTTTTGTTTATCTGACACTTGATACACACCAGTTGGACTTTTGAATTCAAGACATAGAGCATTGTATTTTCTAGTGGGATTCAACAGCATTAAATCACACTGACCAGCCATATATCCTTTGTTATAACTTCTGATTCTCATATTTGAGCTTATTTGATTTTCACCTAGACCGACAATCATTAAAGCATCTTCATATTTTTTTCTGATGAATGATACAATCTTGCAGTGCAGATCATTTTCACTTTCAATCATCAGCATGTTATTACTTCTATCATTGAACTGTTTGTAATATCCCTGTTTCCTGATTGATGGTAATACTTTCGATGTAACCCAATGTTTGAATTTTACTGCTTCCTGTTTTTTAGAGGACAGTATTAGTGAATAAAGTCCAGATTCATTTACGAAGAAACATTTGAAAGTTTTTTCGGGGGTCTCAGCACGAGGGACCATTTTTGTCCCCCGTGAATCAGTGGCCTCAGCACGAGGGACCATTTTTGTCCCTCGTGAATTTATGCTGATTTTGTGGTCTCTTAAGATTTTATCATCCGATACAACATAATCTCTGATTGCTCTTTGTGGATTTTTATAGTCAAGAATTTTAGCAATGTCTCTTCCTCTGAACCATATTTTATTTTTATCATCAAGATAGCAATCTATTGATACATCTAATTCTTTATTATCGTAGGAATATTTTTGCATTTGTATATTTATTATATTAATTTATTTTTTAATTCATTTTCGACCTGTGTTTAAATATAGTCAGGAATAATAATATTCTTGGCTACATATAATAGCAAATAACAGATATACTGTAGGGTCTACTCACATATATGTTAGATAATTTTCTCTTTATAATATGTCTTTTAAATCCTTGAACGGATCCAACTGTTAAATTCGTCACTGTAACCCTTCCACTTCACAAAGCTTGTTTCTTCTTGTAATCTCTGCGAATGACTTTATCAATACGGAATACATCCTGTCTGGCTTTCAATAATTCAGCTTCATAAAAACTCCCTTGTATTTCTTCATCGTTGAGATCTTTTAGTTTGTAAGTGACTGGATTAGTGTATTGGATCTTATCAACTGTAAACACTTCTTCAGTCCAATTTGGTGTATAGCCCTTGTCGAACACATTCCGTTTATACTTGGATATTCGGACCTTGTCACCTATTTTAAATTTTGGTTTCTGTTTTAATGTTTTCATATCACCATACAAATTGAAGTAAACAGTTCCTTCATTCCTCTTATCAGATGCTTCAACGGGTGTCATCTTTGTGCTTGAATGTTTGGTATTATTATACTGTTTCACTAATTTTGGTAACATGTCTAAATACTGTGTATTACCTTGAACAGTGAACTGCTTCCACATTTTGGATTTAATTGTCCTATTCCATCTTTCAACTACTGATGATTTCTCTTCATTCTCAGTTGAGTACATCTGTACACTATGTTTCTCTAGCAAGTCCTTCAAGTGTTTGTTGTAAAACTCTTTTCCCTTGTCGACCCATAAATACTGTGGTTTTCTACCTTCCTTGAATATTGATTTGAATGCTTCAGTGACAGATTCACCTTTCTTATCCTTCAATGGGACAATCCAACCATATTTGCTGAAGACATCAATAACCATAAGAAGATATCGATAACCTTTATTCCATTTACTGAACTGTTGCATTTCAACTAGATCACTTGCCCATATTTCATCAATTTTATTTACAATCACACGCCGCCGAGTGAAATTTCGTTTTATGGGTGCATGTAATTCATCAGCTAGTTTTTCTTGCCAGTTTTCTTCACTCGACGGCTTTTTCCGTTTTTTGAAACACCGAGACCAAGTTTCTGTTTTTTTGTCGATTAAGAATCTAGCTGTTTGACCCCATTTTGGCATCTCACCATATGGTATTTGATCTAGTGACTCGACCATTGTTCTATCACAATCACCTTTATTTTTCCCATATCATAACAAATATCATGATAAGCTGCTATTTCATCCACTTTATTGTAAGGTTGTACATTCCATTTCAAGACCTCACCTGTTTTTTATCATACTCTAACTGTTTATCGAGGGGATTATAAGGTCCCATGTATTTATACTTTCCGGGTGTCCATCACTTTTCGGTTTAGGAAGCTTGCCAATAACCTTATGAATGTCAATAGCACCGCCATAATCTAATCCTTTGATATCTGTTTTGTAACGAATATTTGGTCTCACTTTTGTTGAGAGTTGTTTCAAAGCTTCTGCCCAACCTTTGTGATTGCAGGCTTTGCGAGGGAAAGTCCTTTGTCAATTAATTTCTTTTGCAGCTTTGGATTTCTCATTGCTTCAGAAGCATAATATCTTCCCATTTCTACACCTTTCTTGCTAAATAAGGGCCATGTTCTAAGAATCCTGTTAGCGCCATATCTGCGGCTGAATCTAGTATGCCCGCCCCTTCAGACGGGCTATTAGTTTCCCCGATTTCTGACAAATTTAGTCTTTGTGATTCCACATTCAGCACAAGTACATTTCATCACAGTTCGACCATTTTTTGTCTTTTGATATCTTTCACTTCCTGGTACACATTCAGTGACTTTCTTCTGTTTCACACAATATGATTTCATATATATTAAAGTTGGATAAATAGCTTTCACAATTTATCACCTGCTCTTTTTTCAATCTGTTGACAACTATTATAACAAATATATTAACATCTCAATTATTTCATTCTTATCATACTTTATGTTAGACAGAAATCTATTTAAATCTTTTTATCATCAAATAATATTGTTAATATCATAGTACCTTTCTGACGTTCTAAAAGGTAGTACAAACACCATTGTTTACTCAATAACGGTCTCTAATACTCATTGATTCATTGAAACAATTCTTTTCCCATTTGAGCAGGTATCTCCTGTCCTGATGGATCAAAGTATTCTTTCTTATATAGCACGCGTAATATTTGTCGACTTTTATTATCCCACTGTTTTTGTTTAACTTAACGACATACATATACATTACATATTTTTGAAATAATTGATTATGAATCTATGATTGACTCTTGTGTCTGTGGATTTAATTTGCATTATGAATGACTTTCAATATGGGGTCCCTTTCTGTCTTTCCAATAATAGTAAAACACCAATATCCACACAAGACTGAATCTCTTTCTTGTATCTCATCTCCAGAGTATTCAAGTTGTTTTCCACTTGTAGCCATGTATTTCTGTACTTCTGTTGGCATCATTAAACCAAATGAGTCAAAAGTATTCACAGTATCTATCACCAATTCGATAACATACCCAGTGAGTACCAGGTCCAATCTACTGTCGAGATTGACTATCCCACATTCATTCTTTTTTATTTGTCTAGGAAGATTGTCTCTTGAAAATACTCCTCTAAAATGTTTTATTCCAAGTTGTTTAACCCAATTGATTAAATCAAAGTTGGATAAGGGTTTATTTACAAATGGTTCCTAGTATGGGATTGAATTGAATGGACTGTTTTTGCCCAGTAGAAGTCCTTTCCTTTGTTTTTTTTTTTTCATTCCATAACGATTGGGTTATCCATGTACCAAAAACAGGAGGTGATTGCCATGGAATCATAGCATGTTTCCCACCTTTCTTTTGGGTACAATGTCATCTGGAACATGAACAGGTATTGACCGTCTTGGACGGCTGCTTTCAACATGCAAACCTTTTCCAGTTAATTTTTCTGATTGCTTCTATAGCCAAAGAATTCCAATACTGGCGAGTATTGTTCCAATACCCTTTCCAGTCTGCGCTTTTGTTGGTTTGATAGCAAGTTGTCCGCCATACTGCATCGCATTTACAAGATCAGCCATCTGTCTCGTATTCAAATAATTTCTATAAATTCAATAATTGGGATAAATTTTTATTAGGAATAAGAAATCTCCTTTTTGTTTCTTTCCAAATAGTTTATCAATGCCGAGACTTGCTAATGAAGAAAGAGCACCTGTAGCCAATGCTGGAGCCGCTTTAGCTACTGCTTTACCTGCATAAGGCAATAGTCTTGTTCCAAGTGAAAAAAGACTGGACCAAAGAGAACCTCCTTCTTGGACTGATTTTCTGATCTGTGCTTGGATATCTTTTACATCAGCACCTGTTCCATTTCTCTGTGATTTGGCTAATTTTTTATCTGTGTTTTTGTCAACATCATTTGATCACCTCCAGTGAGATCTCCATGTGCGAGTCTCAATGTTACCGGTGAATTTGTTTGTATAGCTTTTGCAAGCCTTTGCTTCTGACTGTTTGAAAGTCTTACTCCATGAGGATGATAAGTAGTCATATAATATATGTTTTATACTAAATGTATTTAATACAAACAATCATTTAATTTAATACAAACAATCATTTAATTTAATTATTTTAATTGTTTTATTTTAATTATTTAATTTATTTAATTTACATTGATCTCAAGAATTAATTTTCCATCAGTCTTTCTCATCTCAATATCCTGCTCATAGAGGACCAGTGCATACACACTGTAATCAGCATTTTGTTGCAGCACTCAAAGTGTATTTGAAAGTCAGTTTTGTCATTCCATCTTTAATATCCTGTTTCTGTTTTGTCAGATCGAAATAAACAAAAGGGAATATTGTACCGAAATTGCCCCTGTTAAGAAGGGTACTTTCACTGAAATCATTTACAGCTTGAACATATTTCAAAACATCTCTAAATACTCTTGTTGGTTCTGTTGATGGTTTATAACGAAGCTCTGGATAATCATTTCCATTGCCAACCTCAAGATAACAATCAGTCAAAGTTCGGTTATTTGCAACTGAGAATGTGTTATAGAGAAATTTATTGGCTGTCTGAGATGCATCATTGGCATCATTGATGATGAATACAAAGACATGCCTGGGTTTGTTTATTCCTGTGGAAATACGGAAATTGGCTGTCTGTTGTCTTGTTGAATTGCCTCTCTCAACCATTTCTCTCATGTAAGTCCACTTTCTGTTGTCAAGATACTTGCTCATGTATAAGGACTTTCCCGCAGAATTAAAAACAATGCGAGGAACTATTAGCTGGAATTTAGTTAGTACCACACGACATTCATCAGCAGCTTGCCAAATCAAATTGTCATCACTCTCAAGTGTCAATTTCACCTCTATTTTTGAGTTAGGCATGAGTTCATCCCAAAAGCTCTTGAAAAAACCGTATCTGTTCAATGCTATCTCTGCATTTACTTCACCACCACCATCAAGCAAAGCTTTACGATCTGCGAAATCCTTTGTTATAAGCAGCTTGTGCACTCTGTTTCAGCACTTCTGCTGTGTCAAGATAGAAGAACTCATTGGTTCCCTGACTTACAGCATAACCCTGTGAATACTCAAGCAATGACTTAATATTTGTGGCTTGGTTAGCATCTCGGCATTCATAAACATCAAGACCATTCATTTTTACATTAATGGTGTTAATAAGAGCGTGAACTGAATTAACAATACCATTTCGATCTGCACCAGCAATGTTAGCTCCATCTGCAAGCTTGTTTACAATGAAAATAACATTAAAACGGGCATTATACCAGTCAAATGTTGTAGTCTCTCCACTGTTATCAACAACGAAACGGTAACCTGTTTTCTCTGATGAGCATTGTTTGCTACTACAGTATTAAGTGCTGTCTCTAGTTCGAACACTACATCTTCATATCTTTCGATATATTTTGAGTCACGATAGTTTGACATATATTATTGTGTTAGATAAAAGTTATTTTACGAGGTCGCCTCTCTTTCTTTTGATTAAACCACCAGTCTGGCTCACACTCTCAGTTCCACTCTTTCTCTTTTTCAAAAGTTCTATGATTTTGTCACCAGCTTTTTTGCCAGCATGTTCACCAATTGTTGTGCTGCTTTTTTTCCAGCTGTTTTGATCATATCAGTCACAATACCTTCACCATGTTGTTCATATTTTTTAAACTCAAACCGTTTCATATACTATTAGGTTTTATAATTCCACACTTCTCAAGAATAACTCAATATACCAATCTATCCCATTTAAATCGACTGGAGCTCTAGAAGAGTCTGTGACATAAAAGCGTATTGAGCTGATTATGTGTTGAGACAGGATTCCATGAAAGAAAACGAGGTTTGTAAGTGAAAGGTAAACTTCTAACGAGATCTGTGACAGGAATAACAGCGATTGTATTTGTGCTATTTCCATCAACAATGCTATCTGTCACCAAATCACAATTGATATAAATTTCATCTACTCCTCTTGTAATATCAGGTAGATTTGTTCCATATTCTGTGGCTGGAACTAATTTTGAATCGAAACCGATAAGTTTTCTGAAATCAAGATTCTCAGATCCACACGATAATTTTCATTGAGTTCAATCAAAATGCGATATGTTGACAAAACGAAATACATGTTAATACCATACTTGAATTTTGATTTGTCTGTTTCAGATGGATTCAGTACATGGCTATTTTTTCTCATATACTCATGAATGTAACTATTGATATCGTCGTATGAATACATCCCGTTAACGAATGTTATTGTTTCCCAGTTTACACCTTTGTCATAGCTGTATTTAATTTGATTATTCCCAAAAATATCTCTGATATTGTACCAACTGTATGTCATATGATGACATTCACAGCCATTTCATATTTCAAATCATTCGTAATTTAAGAGGTGTATTGAATCTTTTTTTCAAAATCATGACTCTTGCTGACACCAATTTTGTCTCTGTTTTTACTGTTGAATCGTAATGAAATTTCTGTCATATACTTTTACATTAGATATTCATCATTATTTTATTCAACTCACCGGTTTTCAGGATTCCCAGTCTGTTCAATGTATGCAATATTTTGTGAATTCATTTTGAACATTTTTGCTGTTGTTGCCGGCTGAAATAGATCCACCAAGCAACTGTAGTCTTGAAAGCATGTCACCCAAAATGCATCCCTTGAACCCATTGCACCTCTTCTTCCCATGCCTGAACCAATAGTTTGTGCACCTTCCTCACTGCGCCAATTCTTTTTCGGTACTTTTTGCAATAATTTGATCTCTTGAGTCAATTGATATATCTTTCTTTATTTTTATCCCTATTGTTTTGGTTGTTGATAGATGAGCTTTTTTCTTCCAATATCTTTGGTTATTTCACCAATATTTCTGTTATACTCATCGATGTCGATTGTACCATCAATATATGATTTAAATATCTGTGATGGAGGAGCAATTTATGTTTCATAATACCTTGAATATCCTCAAGTGAAAAACCTTTGTCAAGATTTGACTTATATGGTGCTTCTGTTTCAGTCATCATTTTAGGTTTGTAATCAATTGGTAATGTTGTTTTCATAGGTACTGATTCAGGTAACGTTTTAATAGCATAAGATCTTCAAAACCAGATGTCAAGGCTTTTTGATTCTTTTTCAACTGTTTAATGACTTCATCCTGTTTTTCGTCGACACTTTCTTTCACACTCTTCTGACATCAATAGAGGGTTTCAGCAATTCTGATGTTGTATCATATGCATCCTGTTTTCTGTATTCATAAGTCTTGATAACATCACGAACTTCTCTTGTTTTGTTTCCAGCTTCAATTCCACTTTTAAGAAGCCTTTTCATTCGTTCTATATCCATATACAATTGTGTTAGACTAATCTAAACTATTTACATGGAAATCCCTAATTTGATATTCAGGGTTTAAAGAATTCATTCAGACAGTTGTATCCGTATATGCCAAAAGACACTTTCAGGATGCTGCTGGCTGGTAATTCTGGATCTGGAAAGACAACATTGTTCATGCATCTGATTATGAACCATTGGTTTATTATGATCAGATACATCTTTATGCAAAAAATTTGGATCAAGACAAGTACAAATATCTTCGGAAAGTAATGGATGAAATAAGCAGTCACATTGGATATCCTGCCTTGGTTTGCAGTCAAGAAGAGATATTGCCAGTTGAACAAATAAAAGACACAGATTTGCAGCGATTGGTTGTTTTTGATGATTTGTGACTGATAAAACAAGATCAAATATAAGCTATTTCATTCAGGGAGACACAAGAACTGTTCAGTCATATATCTCACACAATCATTCTATGGCTGTCCAAAAATCAATCAGACTCAATTGCAGTCACTTCTGCCTTTATGATTTCCCATCTCAAGAGAAAGGAACTTGATTGCACAGGAGCTTGGAATCGACAAGAAGAAATACATTGAAGCAACCAAAAAACCATATTCCTTCTGTTATGTTGAAAGCCGATGAAAACAATCAAGAGAAATTT
>JAEMWC010000578.1:535000-571779 GCA_016490735.1 Pachyseris speciosa | reverse complement strand
AAATACCATTCTCTTTTAAACTCAAACCTACCTTAACAGTAATTTCCACTTGTCAAATAATGCCTTCTTCTTAACCTCGTCTGGGAAGGCAAAAAATTTGCAGCAGTGGCTCTCGGAGTAATGGTTGCATTCAGGATAAAAAACGACGTTTAGGGCATTATATTCCTTGTGATCTGTAACATTATTCAAATGTGAATTGGAAGGTAAATACTGATGGCGAAATTGTACATTTTTGCATATTTATCAAACATCATATGTGTAATTGGTCAGCTGCATTTTTTAAGTAAAGTAAGGCATCCTGGACAACAAAATACACACACTGTTGTGTTTTGGTAATCCATGGCTCTATTAGTGATAGAAGTCATGTTATTGAAGTAGAAAAGCAATTGAAGTCTTATAAACTCGGATACCGCTAAAAATGTCATAAATAATATATCATTCTGGTCTCTGAAACAGAAGCACAATATATACATACATACTGTTATGTATGCATGGCATTATGGGTGCTCATTAAATATTCAGTTTTGCAAACATGGCTGCTGAGCTAATGGCATACACAACACATACATACATCCTTTATTGACTTTCCTTGCGTAAAAATTAAAACAGAACAAAGGCAAACTTTGAAAACATGTCCTAAATCGGTGACCTTCTGTTAAGTGGTGCTTGGCGAGACTACGCAAGTTACCTGCACTAAAGTCACTTGAGTAAATTTGTCACTTCAAACCCGGAAAAAAAAGAAAAAGAATAAGAAAAAGCCCATTCCTAGACTCGTACCATTACGGACAGAGTAATGAGTATGAATGTAGGAAGATCATATCGATCTTGAACTGCTGATTACATAAATGAACATGCGACGCCGGATGTTCACATCTTCATTTACCTAACCCGCAGTTCAGTATGGTCTACCAAGTTTTTAAAGTGGCCATCAGAAGGTTTAATTTTTTTGGTGTCTACAATTCTGTATATAACACTTTCCTAAAGTCGGATACTTTAGAAGATCCATCTCCTCCTTCAAGATTCCGAAAATTACTTCATGTAACAAGTAACAACTGCAACTACGAAGGTTTTTCAAAATGTGGTCAATAACCTCCGTCCAAAACGAGTATGAAAAACGACAACCAAACCAACAAACAATAAATAAATGAATGTGAATACATGAAGATCATATATAAAATTGTAGAAAACAGAATGATGGTATGAATGATATTCGGAGTTATGAACTGTACTAATATAAAGCAGTAGCGAAAAGAAAACCTCAAAAATAAGGCTTGTGCGAGATTCGACGAACACATCGTACCCCTGTGATAACAAAGCAGCGCTCTACCGACTGAGTTAATTAACAAGCCAACTGGGTGCTGGTCATTTTGCTGATTCGTAATAAACCTGTGAGTGGTGAATGTGAATATTTGAAGTTCCTTCCGCTTTAGTAGTGTTCATATCGGTGATGATCATTCATTAGACATCTTCATTCTGTAATCTGCAGTTCAATATATGATCTTCATTTACTCACATTCATATATTTCATCACTTCAAGAAGGTTATTACTAATTGGCAAAATGAACAGCTCTCAGTTGGTGGGTTAGCTAAATTTGGTAGAGCGCTGCATCGGAATCGTCGAGGTCATGGGTTCTAATTCCACACAAGCCTGATTTGGAATATGGGTTTGGAAGTGGTACCTTTTTAAATTGCAAAGTTATGCTTCGCAAAGTCAGGAAATTTTTCAGACGTTTGTATGCTGGTAGGCACGTTTGTGTCCCCCTGTATACAAACGTCGATAAAATTCCTCGACTTTGTAGAACCATAGTTTGGTTATTTTACAAGATGCTACTCTCCAACTTGGTCATTAGTTTACAAATGTAGCTGCTCTTATTAACAGTGTCTATAGATTTTTGCCACCTGGTCGAATCAAAGGTTGAAAAAAAAAAGAAAAGAAAAAGCCTAGAAAGGTCTATCAACATCGTGTCTACACGGTAAGTTACGAAATTAAGCGAAGTTGTAGATAAATCGTGCACTATTTCGCGCGCTGAAGTTTTTGTACCTTAACTGTTTAAATGTGGAGGGTATATAATTGATGATAATTAAATTGAGTTGATTTTCTACATAGGAAGTGACACTAAAGACACTTGAAATGGATCATAATTATGTAAATCGCGTAATTTGTACTCAGTAACCAGCTGCTGGTTCATAACTGATTTATTTTTCTAACCAAGTGAACACCAAAGGAGATCCCGTTATACCGCTTTAAGCTACACAGTGGGCCACACTCTCGGGTAAGGAAAAACACACAACTGAACCGTTATTCTGAGGTATGGGGAGACAACTTTGAGTTTGTAATTTGCGTATAGCTTTCCTTTTTCTTTCTTTTCCATTTTATTAATTCAGGCAGATGTATATATAACAAAAAGTATAGTGACAAATATTACCAGGGCGAGGATATAATTGTTGTATCTACCACTATACATCACAATCAAGAACTGCAAACCTTACAATATTTGGTACTTTCTTAAAAGAATCACGATGGCTCTGCGAGAACCAGTGTTGTTTCTTCTCGTCATCATTTGCACAGTAGTGGTCATAGCAAACCAATGTGGAAAACATGGAGGTAAATATTGCATGAATTTGAGATTAGCGATAAAAATTAAACCGGCAGTAATCTATTATTGTACGCTAAATTTAACTCGCGCAGCTGGCATGGATCACAAACGCTGCAACGACCACACTAAAACACTCCATGTTTAGGTTTTTCTACTTTGTTAAGCTCGTGAGCAGAGCTCTGAATGGATGATATTAGAGCAAATAGAAAAGCAACGAATAAAATGGAGATTACGGGTTAAGAAGCCATTCAAAATAATAGCTTTAACAGCAGAACTTTAATAACGCCAATTGAAAATGTATTTTAACACAAAAGCACGAGAGGCATTGTTCAGTCCCTTGGTTCAAAAGATCAAGAACAATAATGAGATGAAGATCGAAAGTTGAAACTAGGTATTGGTGTTGGCGGTGGTAACGAAACTCATACTTGTCTCTGCCATGTATTAAATTTCATTTATCTCACAATGCTTTCAGTTAAGAAAGTTTGGCGTTTGGCGGTTCCTGCGGTTCGGATGCTTCAGCGAGCGCTCCGGTGAAATCCAGTTTTGTTGCAACGATACTGAATGTTTATTCGTAACAATTTATCCATAACTTAAGAAATGGGAGACAAGGATAAAGTGAAAGCTCCACGCAACGAAAACGATCAGTTGAAGGAGTTAAAAAAGGAGTTCGAATCCATCAAGAGCAAGAGCAGAACAAAGGGAAAGCCGTGCAGCAACCGAAGTTCCACCAGATACGCAAGATGTAAAATTTCTTAGCGACAGCTACCATGCCTTGGTACAATCTAAAACCAGTATAGAAGAAGATCTCGGCAAGTAGTATAGGACATGGGGGTACGAGATCATTTTTCAAAAAAATGGTTTTACTGTTTTTTCAAAAAATGGTTTCACTGATAATATCGATTGTTTTTTCAATATATGATCGATGTGGGATTTTGGCAGCGCAGAGAGCTTTTTGCTCTCGAGCAGGGGATGAAAATCCCAACATCCCAACATCGAAACCGCGCAATCTTGGTGGGAAATTTGAGTAGAGAAAAGCGAAGCTTTGGCGCGTACTCAAATTGGATTGCGCATTATTTAATGGTCGATTATATCTGTAACAACAATCTGAAATATTAATTTAGTCAAAAATGGAAAACTATATATTTTTTAAAAAACAGTAAAAATAATTTTACCAAGCGAAGCCTTGCATTGGGGAAAAAAAGCGAAGCTTTTTTGAGGCAGTGAATTGAGATTTTCTCGAAGAGAAAAGATCAAGAGGGGCAGGGTTTTTTTTGCAAATCATTTTAATAGTTTTGGCAATAAATGGTATTAATCAGCAGTATTCCCCGAGAAACAGCTATTTTCAATAGTTTAAACCATTAAATAAAATAGTTTCGTATTATCGGAGAAAACGCCATTTTCAACAGTTTTAGTCATCAACCCAAAGATACTTAAAGATTTGTCACTATAGTATATTGGAGAATGTGTGAGTATAAGAAGTATGTCCACGCTATAGAAAAGCGTAATAAGAAGGTTAATCGCCAAAATGAAAATAAGACTGAGTCGCGCCAGATGGTTCTCGGTCTTGGAAAATTATCTACTGATATTATAAATATGAATAAATCTGAATTGAAAAAATTATCAAAATCACAGCTTATAAAAATGTTGCTGAAGCAAAATGTGGTTAAACCGGCGCCAAGTAAGGTGGTTTATACTAATGAGAAAGCAATGAAGAAAGTGTCGACAAAAGAGAAACGTATCAAGGAAAAATCAAATAGTATCGATGGAAGGTATCAAAAAATAATATCTAATCAATTTAAGATTGATGAACCTTTCGAGAAGAAAAAATCATACAAAATCGACAAAAAGTATCAAAATCTGATGTCTAATCAAAAGACTAAAATAGAGGAAACTAATAAAGCTCTAAAAGGCTACACAAAATCATACTCAATTGAGTTGAAAAACAACAAAGACCCACTTATGCAACTACAAAAGACACAAAAGGATATTGAAAAACACATCAAAATCTACTGAAATCAATGAAAGGACTAAAATTTGTCGAAACACTAAAGGTAACATTCACAAAAATATCAGATGGTGGAAATAATGTTTAAGACAGCATATTTTAACAGTCCAACTCAAACAATAATAAATAATAATGAAATCAAATCTACTCTCCAAGCAACACAACAAAACATATTAAACAAGGTAGCTGTTTGGATATCTGAGGATCTGGATGGGTTGTGCAATCTGTTGACAGTCATTATCTCAATGTTGTGATATATAATCCAATGAAAGGTTCATCATATATTAAGCTGCCGCAAGAACTCAGAAACAGCAAGAAGGGATTGATCAATTTGAAGAATGATGACAATGAATGCTTCAGATGGTGTCATATCAGATATTTAAATCCACAAGCTAAATTCCCACAGACAAATATTAATAAGTTAGATTATTCAGGAATTGAATTTCCAGTTGCAGTCAAACAATACAATAAAATTGAGAAACAAAACAGTATAAATATCAATGTATTTGGTTATGAAAACAAACAACCATATCCAATTTATGTATCAGAAGAGAAGAATGAAGACTGTTTAAATCTGCTATTGATCACAGAAAATGAAAACAAACACTATGTTTTAATTAAAGATTTTGCCAGATTCATGTATAATAAAACGAAGCACAAGGAAAGAAAACACTTTTGTATGCATTGTTTGCAGTGTTTCATTTCTGAAAAAATACTTATCAAATCACAAAGAAAACTGCATACAGATCAGTGGTACACAAGCCATTAAAATGCCGACTAAAAGATAACAATTTACTAAAATTCATATATGCTGATTTTGAGGCTATCACAGAAAAAGTGTCTGGATGCCAACCCAATAATGATAAATCATACACTGAAGCTTATCAAAAGCATACAGACTGTGGTTACGGATACAAGGTTGTTTGTTGTTATGATGATAAATACACCAAATCACTGAAAACATATAGAGGTGAAAAAGCTGTGTACAAATTTATGGAAGCCATGTTGGAGGAAGTTGAATATTGCAAAAATGTTATAAAAAAGGAGTTTAACAAACCACTGAAAATGACAATGGATAATGAAAAGGAATTTCAAAAAGCTGATAGTTGTCATATTTGTGATAAAAAGTATACTGACACAGATATAAAAGTCAGAGATCACTGTCATATAACTGGAAAATACAGAGGATCAGCTCATCAAGATTGTAATCTCAATTTTAAAATAACTGAAAAAACTCCTGTTATATTCCATAATCTCAGAGGTTATGACAGCCATTTCATAATGCAAGAAATTGGCGAGATAGTCAAAAATCACAATTACACAAATAAGAAAGGTGAAAAATGCCAAATGAACATCAATGCAATCCCCAATAACATGGAAATATATGGCTTTCATGCTTGGTAATCATTTAACCTTCATTGATAGTTTCCAATTTATGAGCTCCAGTTTGGAAAAACTAGTTAGTAATCTTCCAAAAGAATCATTAAAATATACCTCTCAAAAATTCAAAAGCAAGAAGCTCGATTTGATGTCTCAAAAGGAGTCTACCCATATGACTATATGGATTCATTTGACAAGTTTAATGAAAAGCTACCAATAAAAGAAGAGTTTTACAGCATATTAAACAATAAACACGTTTCAGATGAAGATTATAAACATGCTCAAAACGTTTGGAATACATTCAAAATAAAAAATATGGGTGAATATCATGATTTGTACCTTAAATCTGACATCCTGCTATTGGCTGATGTATTTGAAAACTTCCGAAAAACCTGTTTGGAATACTACAATTTAGACCCTTGTCATTATTTCACATCTCCAGGGCTTTCGTGGGATGCTATGTTAAAGATGACTGACATTAAAGTAGAGCTTATGGTTGATATTGATATGTTTCAGTTTATTGAAAAAGGAATGCGTGGTGGAATCAGTTATATTGCCAATCGATATGGAAAAGCAAATAATAAATACATGAAAGAGTATGATGAGAAGGCGCCCTCAAAATACACCATGTATCTTGATGCTAATAATTGGTATGGTTGGGCAGTGAGTCAGTATTTACCAACAGGAGGCTTTAGATGGATGACAGAAAAACAGATCAGCAAGTTAGACCTTACTGGTATCAAGAAGACAATGAAAAAGGATTGATACTAGAAGTTGATTTAGAATATCCTGAAGAACTACATGACCTCCATAATGACTATCCATTAGGACCGGAAAAAGTTAAAGTAAGCGAAAGCATGCTATCAGAATATTGCAAAAAGATAGCAGACAAATACAATATATCAACTGGTTTAGTTCATAAACTCATTCCAACACTTAAAAACAAAGAGAAGTATGTACTTCATTACAGAAACCTACAACTGTATACAGATCTTGGATTGAAAGTTACAAAAGTTCATAGAGTACTTGAATTCAATCAGTCTCCTTGGTTGAAACAATATATTGATTTCAATACAGTAAAAAGAACTAATGCTAAAAATGCTTTTGAGAAAGACTTCTTCAAACTAATGAACAACAGTGTATTCGGAAAAACGATGGAAAACATCAGAAAACGAGTAGATGTTAGATTAGTGACCGATGAAAAGAAACTATTAAAAATGGCTGCTAAACCGACATATGTTAGCTGTAAGATCTTCAATGAAAATCTAGTAGCTTTACACAAAATTAAAGAAACACTGTTCCTTAACAGGCCTGCGTATGTTGGAATGTGTATTATAGACATCAGCAAAACTCTGATGTACGATTTCCATTACAACTACATCAAGAAGAAATATTGCGATAAAGCAAAATTGTTATTCACTGATACAGACTCTCTTACATATGAAATTCAAGCAGAAGATGTTACCAAGATTTTTGGAATGATAGGAACTTATTTGATAACAGTGACTATCCTGAAGACAACCAGTTCTTCGATTGACAAACAAAAAAGTGATTGGTAAATTCAAGGATGAAGCTGCCGGAATTCCAATAAATGAATTCATCGGTTTGAGATCAAAGATGTACAGTTATATAAAAGATAATCAAAAAGGTGGTGGGAAAACTGCAAAAGGTATCAAGAAAATTGTCATTAAAAAAGATATTGAACATGAGGATTACAAGAATGTCTTATTTGAGAATAAACAGTTGTATCATAAGGAGTCAAAATCATGAGTTGGGGAGTTATGAAATCAATAAAGTGTCATTGTCCTGTTTCGACGACAAAAGATATATTCTGAAGGATGGTATAAGAAGTTTAGCTTACGGACATTAATAGCCAGAAACAATAAATATATTTTTGGCTACTGGGAGTAACAAAATAGTATATAAAAATACTAACCTCTTTATTATATATAGGTTAGATTATTTTCCCCTACGTGATAAATACAATTTACTTTTTTCCATGTGTTTAGTTATTTCATAAATTAAATCTTCAAAACAATTGCTCATAATGTATTTACACTTGTTTTTTTTCATACATCTGTTTCATATCTGTTTGTTTATCCGAAACTTTGTACACACCTGTTGGACTTTTAAATTCAAGACACAAAGCATTGTATTTTTTAATTGGATTCATTAACATCAAATCACATTGTCCAGCCATATATCCTTTGTTATAACTTTTGATTGTCATATCCGCGCTTATTTGATTTTCACCAAGACCAACAATCATTAAAGCATCTTCATATTTTTTTCTGATAAATGATGCAATCTTGTAGTGTAAATCATTTTCATTTTCAATCAATAGCATATTATTGTTTCTGTCGTTGAACTGCTTGTAATATCCTTGTTTTCTGATTGATGGTAATACTTTTGATGTAACCCAATGTTTAAATTTTTCAGCTTCTTGTTTTTTGGATGAAAATAAAAGTGAATAAAATCCCGATTCGTTTATAAAAAAAACATTTGAAAGTTTTTTCAGTGGCCTCAGCACGAGGTAATTTTTTGTTACACCGTGAATTTATGATTATTTTGTGGTCTCTCAAGATTTTATCATCAGATACAATATGATCTCTGATTGCTTTTTGTGGATTTTTACATTTTAGAATATTAGCAATGTCTCTACCTCTAAACCATATATCATTTTTATCATCAAGATAACAATCTAATGATACATCTAATTCTTTACTATTATAGGAATATTTTTGCATACACATCATATATTATATATAAGTTAGATAATTTTTCACATATCTTTTAAATCCCTGAATGGGATCCAACTATTGAAATCATCACTATATCCCTTCCACTTCACTAAAGCTTGTTTCTTCTTGTAATCTCTTCGAATGATTTTATCAATACGGAAAACATTCTGTTTGGCTTTTAATAATTCAGGTTCATAAAAACTCCCTTCAATATCTTCACCTCTAAGATCTTTTAGTTTGTATGTGATTGGATTAGTGTATTGGATCTTATCCACCACAAATAATTCTTCGGTCCAGTTTGGTGTATAACCTTTGTCGAACACATTCCGTTTATACTTGGATATTCGAACATTATCACCAACTTTAAATTTTGGTTTATGTTGTAATGTTTCCATTTCACCGTATAAATTAAAATATACTATTCCTTCATTCTTTTTCTTTGAAGCCTCGACAGGTGTCATCTTTGTGCTTGAATGTTTTGCATTGTTGTGTCATTCACTATGTTTTCCATTGTTGTACTGTTTCACTAATTTTGTAGCATATCGAGATACATTGTATTGCCTTGAATTGTAAACTGCTTCCACATTTTGGACTTGATTGTTCTATTCCATCTTTCAACCACTGAAGACTTTTCTTCATTCTCGGTGGAGTAAATATGTATCCCATTTTTCTCTAACAAGTCTTCAAGTGTTTGTTATAGAACTCTTTCCCTTTATCAACCCATAGATATTGTGGTTTTCTGCCTTCCTTGAATATTGTTCGAAATGCTTCAGTTACAGTTTCACCCTATTTATTCTTCAGAGGAACAATCCAACCATATTTACGGAAAACATCAATAACCATTAGAAGATATTTATAACCTTTATTCCATTTACTGAATTTTTGCATTTCAACAAGATCAGCAGCCCATATTTCATCGATTTTATTTACAATCACAGGCCGTCGAGTAAAGTTGCGTTTTATGGTTTTATGCAATTCATCTGCTAATTTTTCTTGCCAGTTTTCTTCACTCGACGGCTTTTTCCGTTTTTTGAAACACCGAGACCAAGTTTCTGTTTTGTGTTGATTAAGAATCTAGCTGTTTGACCCCATTTTGGCATTTCACCATATGGTATTTGGTCAAGAGATTTTACCATTGTTCTATCACAATCACCTTTATCTTTTCCCATATCATAACAAATATCATGGTAAGCGGCTATTTCATCCACCTTATTGTAAGGTTTAACATTCCATTTTGTGACCTCACCTGTGTTTTTATCATACTCTAACTGTTGATCGAGCGGATTATATGGTCCCATATACTTGTAATTCCCGGGCGTCCAACCTGATTTTGGTTTAGGAAGCTTACCAATAGCTTTGTGAATATCAATAGCACCCCCATAATCTAATCCCTTTTTATCTGTTTTATAACGAATATTAGGGCGCACCTTAGTTGAGAGTTGATTTAAACCCTCTTTCTAACTTTACTAATAATCGGTTTAGCTTTATCAAGAGCAAAATCGATGGCTTTTTGTTGTAGCTTTGGGTTTCTCATTAATTCTGAAACCCCATATCTTCCCATTTCAACCCCTTCTTTGCTAAGAAAGGGACACCATGCTGAAGAAAACCCGTAAGTGCCATATCTGCGGCTGAATCTAGTATGCCTGCCCCTTCAGACGGGCCAATCAGTTTAAATTTTTATTTTTAACAAATTTTGTTTTTGTAATTCCACAACTTTGGCATTTACAAAAAAACATTAGGCGGCCGTTTTTAGCTTTTTTGTATCCAGATGGTTCAATGCATTCAGTTTGTTTCCTTTCTTTCACACAATATGATTTCATATATATATAAATGAGTTAGATAGTTTTAGTTCCTGTTTGGTACTAATTGACCTTCTTCATTCATAACAATATATCCATCTGAAAGAAGTTTTTCTGTCATTTGTAAAATAATACTTTCTCTTTTTGTAATATTATCTTCTTTAATTGAAGGAAATTTGATATCCATTCCCTTCATTAAATTCCTGCGTTCTTCCAATCTTGTTGTTCTTTGTTGTTTCTGGAACGTGTAAAATGTCAGGGCCATGAAGAGAGTCCTTTGAGAGTCTCAAGACAATAGTTTTTCCTTCATCATGAGCTTTCATTAGCTTGAACTTCTGTTTATCTGTCAATTTAACATAGATTTCATGAAGTTGAGTCATTTATATATAAGTTAGATATTTATTTAATATTTTTAAAATACTTTTCAATAATTTTTTCATTCTTCATTGTGTCATTATCAAATACATTCAACAAATCCAGATAAGAAGTTCCTTTGTTCATTTCATTCGGAAAGTATAAACAGAAGTAGCCGCATGTAGACGTATCTATATTCTGGATCTGATTATTTTGGTGAAGCAGAGTCATATTCTTTCTTTTAGCATGATTTACAATCTCTTGAAATGGAGGCATGCCGAAACTATCAAAATAATTGATGACATTATCTTTGACATAAGTTGCAGCCCAATGGCTTCCCTTCATATATGATGGATGAAGATTGTAAATGAACAAAGCATGTTTGTGGTTATGTGGAACTGTCACATCCCTTGGAAAAACATCATTTACTGGTATGTTTAAATATCTGCACCATTTTATTAGATCATGACTACTCATCGGGATATCTTTATAAAATTTTGGGTTTTTTTTAGTAGTCTTTTTTTTAATCCCCATACCGACTTGATTTTCCCATGTACCTATAAATGGAGGTGGTCTGGGAGGTGGTTGTATGTATGCACCAATTCTTGGAGCCCCTTTTCCTTTTGTCCCAATTCGTGGAGCTCCTTTACCAGTTATTTTTTTATGGCCTCAATAGCAAGTGGGATACCAACGCTTGCTAATAGGGTCCCGAGAAATCCACCGGATTGTGTTTTTGTTGGTTTTATATGAACACCTGATCCTGATTGAAGGGCATTCAATATATCCTGTTTTTGTTTCATCGATAGAAGATGCTTATATTCTATCAGCTTATTTATTTTGTCTTGTGGTACGAGAAAACCACCTGACTGAACCCCTTTTCCAGAGATTTTCTTGACAATTTGAGAAGCACCTTCTGAAGCTAATCCAGAAAGAGCTGACAAACCAGCCGTTTTACCCACGGTTGGTAATAGGGTTCGACCTAGTGTTAGAATGGAACTCAATAAACTGCCACCAACTTGCTTTCTGATATTGGTCTTAGCTAGCTTAATATCCATTCCCTTCATCAATTTCCTATTTTTCTCCAACCTTTTTTTCACCATCGCTGGAACATACAAAGTGTCGTGGCCATGAAGAGAGTCCTTTGAGAGTCTCAAGACAATAGTTTCCCTTTTATGGTAAGCACTACTCAGATTCTTTTTCTGGTTTTCCGATAGTTTCACATTGATTTCAAAAAGTTGAGTCATTTGCTATATAATATATGTTATATAATTTTTGGTTATAAAACATATTGAAATGAGGATACATTATTTTTTTTCATTTACACAATAACCAATTCATTTCCCACTTTATCAACTTACAAAATAACTAACTCATTTTCCACTTTATTAACTTACACAATAACTAACTCATTACCGACCTTGTCAATGACAATTTCTTCCTCGTATAAAACGACAGCGTGGACTGAAAAAGGACTATCACCTGCGCTGTTGGCATTAAGTTTGTATCTGAATATCAACTGTTTGGGATCTCTTGTTACTCTCTCTGCCTGATATGACAAATCGAAATAGATCAGACCATACAAGTCGTTATAATTGGACAGATCCAGTTGAGTTCCCGTGTTGAAATCATTCCGCTTAAAACTGTAAGCCATCAGATCGTTGAAAATACGAACCTTACTATCACTATGGTATTCAACTTCAGGATAAAAAACACCATTGCTATATTCAAGCCTGCATGTTGTCAGATAACTGCCATTTGCACGGTCTGCGTTGATGTTGAATGTGCCCATTTCGTAAGGATTTGCTTCGTCATTATTCGTTTTGGCTCGTTGCAGATAAACAAAGACATGCTTTACATTGTCAATACTGGAGGAGATCTGGAAGAATCCACTGCTATTTGTTGGAGCTGAAACCTCGTACATCTCTCTCATATACATCCATTTGTCCTTTGTCAAAAAGTTTGTAATGAGCCTGTCATAGAGAGAGTCTTTTGGTGTGAGTTTTGGTACCCATAGGAGGAATCTGTCAATAACAACCCTCGCATTATCAGCTGCTGCAGCCTTTTGTATCAATTCAGCATCACCCTGCAATGTTATATTGAATTGTAGCTGCATTGGAACAAGCGTCCTGTCCTGTAGTTCTTCAAAGAAAGAGTACCGATTGAGAGGTATGATTACATTGACATCGTTGAGTCCTGTAGTTAAAAGTCGTCTAGCCTCAAAACCAGCATTCTGATTGGCATTAGCTATCCTATGATCGGTATCCAAATACCAAAGAGAGTTTTTAGCAACACTTCGACTATAATCGTCACTATATTCGAGAAGGTTTTTGACAAAAGTCACCTTGTGGAGATTATCGGTGTCATACACTATTTTTCCAGCGCTTTTAATCATTATGTGAGAAATCAAAGTATGGGCTCCATTAATAACTGTAGTTCTTTGGGCCGCAGTTGTTGTGCCATCGACCAATAATTGTACCTGGAATTGGACCTCGAAAAATGCATTGTACCAATCATAGAAACTCGATCGATCATTAATTGTAAATTTATACCCATTTTTCTGCTGTCTCTGGCCGCTGGCTGGGGTACGTATTACATCATCGAGTTGGAATCTCACGGACTCATTCCTTTGTAAAAAATCTGTTGTTCTGGAAGACATATATTATTATGTTGGATAATTTTGCAATGTTTATGTTAGACAAGTTTATAATAATTTTATCGCCTTCTTTTCATTATAAGATCGCCTGATCCTGATATCAATCTATTGAGTATCATATCAGTACTTTCCTCTTGCTTGGGTGGAGATTGAACATTTGCTTTTTGCTCTTTTCTCATATTCGCAAGTCTTTTCATTATAAGGTCTCCTGACTTTTCGGATATCTTTTTACCCAATCGATCACCTGCATGAGATACTCCTGATTCTAACGCCAAGTGGTTTGGCTAACTTTTTCACAACACTCTTCATTGGTTTGAACATATTATCGACAATAATCCCTGATCCTTTGTGTTGGTACACAAATTACCAAGTTTTGGATGATAAATCCTTTTGAATTCATATGGTTTCATACTAATACGTTACATATTTTTTATAATAAGCGAAAATGCTGTGTCTGCTCCATTTAAATCGACCAATCTTCTTTTCCATCTGTAATATAAATCCGTATACTGGAGATTGTAATCTTATTCACAGGATTATATGTGACTCTTCGTGGCTCAAGTGTGAATGAATAACTTGGTTGCAGAACACAAGTTGAAAAGGAATAAATTATATCTGTGTCCTGACCGTCTACAAGTGAATCGTTGATCAAGTCACAATGGACATTCAGTATATCCGTATCTTGTGATAAATTTGGAACTCGGGGTCCAACGTTTGTCCCACTTGTCAATACTTTCTTATCAAACCCAATAAGGTCATTAAAATTACTGGCTGTCAAATGAAGCCGATAGTTTGAGGCCAATGTAATCGTAACCCTGAATGTTGTATTATCAAATTTGAGAGTAATAGGATACATAGTTTTTGTTATATTTTTGATATACGTATTAAAGTCTGTGTAATTCCAAACTTCCGCTGGGAAGGTGATGTCTTGAAATGTTGAACCACTATCAGAGCTATATTTAATTAATTGATTGTTATATCCAGCGTTAACATTGAACCATGTGAATGACATGTTGACAACTCGATTAAGTCCGATAACATATTGTTTGTTGCTATCCAAAATTATTGGTCTGGTGAATTTTGTTATGAAATCCTCAGGCTTGTTGTTCCCTTGATTTTTCACACTGTAAGATGATAAAACTATCTCTCTTTCCATTTATATAATACCCTTAGATTAAATTTTGAAATACTGATTGTACATTTTTGCATATTGCGGCCTATTGATTGTCGCCGTCTTCAGTAATATGTCCAAAATAGCAACTCCTGTGTTACGCATTTCAATGCTTGTATTACCTGCCAGTATTTCACCAACTATTAATTCCAACTTTTTAACAAGCTGCCTCACGTTATTATAAAACATGATATTTCCACCTCTTTGTTTTCTTCCTCGAATTCCAGAACCTTTTATTGTCTTCAGTTTACTGTCATAATGTTGAATGTATTGATTCAAAGTACCCCTTGCTGTGACTATTTGTTTGTTTCTCATCTGCATCTCAGCTTCTGATATAAATCCCTTTTTGAACTTTTTCGTTACATCTGATTTCAAGTCATTTAGTTGTTTCCTTGTTGTTTTAGCATCTTTCAAAATCTTATTAAGATAAGACTTAGTCTTCACGGGAGTCATTTCTGGTTCTGTTAACCTCTTTTCCACATCATCATTATTCGGAATATTAAGATCATCCAAATATTTATTTATGAGGTCTTCATCTTCTAGTGCATAATCAATTTCCTCATCATCTTCGTATTCTGTTGGCAAATCATCAGGTTGCTCAGGAAAATACTGTGGATCGACATACAATTCTTTTTTGCCTTCCAACACATCTTTTAGGGATTGTTCATACGTAGGTGGTACTGGAACAAGTTGTTTTTCTTGCTGTGGTGGTACATAATCACCAAAATTAACTAGACCCTCGACGTCCATGTCTTCAAATGGATCAACTTCTGGTGCATAGTCAATACCAACTTCCCCTTTCTTCACTGGTCTTTTTTTCCTTATAGGCAGCCTCGAAATTGTGTTACTGTCAATAACATCATCTAATTTGCTTGTCACTGGTTTGAATACCTTCGTCAATAAATCCTGACTTGTCTGCTGACCAATTTTGTGTTTCGTAATCATATCATGTACAGTATTTATCTTATCACCTAATTCAGATTTCTTCTTAGCAAGTTCTTTCCACTTAAGTAAACTCATTATATTACTAAGTTATATAAATTTTCACATCAAAAAAATGACATATATATAAAAAACAACGTTTTATATCGTGTATTGCACCATGTTGAATAATATACCTATATAATATAATGAAAATACCAAATTACGACACTAAAGATGATGTGGTCTCGAACTATAAACAGTTGTATTATTTCATGCCTGACCGATGTTTCTGGATGATTGTTTGTGGTCCAAGCGGATCGGGTAAAATAAACAGCTTGATGCATAAGATATACAATTTATTGTACTTTGAAAAGGTATACTTGTATGCAAAAAACTTGGAGCAGTCCAAGTATCAGAATCTTATGGATGTTTTCCAGCCAATAAGTAATGAAGTTGACTATAATGTTATTGAAGCAAGCAATGATCAAATACTTCCTGTATCTGAATTAACAGATGATGGTCAAAAACTGGTAATATTCGACGATTTCGTTTGTGATAAAAACCAAAACCCACTGATCGACTATTTCATACGAGGAAGACATAAGAATTGTAGCGTCATTTATCTGAGTGAAAGCTACTATAAGACACCAAAAGTCATAAGATTGAACTGCTCACATTTCTGTATTTATGATTTCCCAAGTGCAAACGAAAAGAGTTTGATTTGTCGTGAAAACAGTATTCTAAAAGAATTGTACGAAAAAGCAACAAAGGAGCCATATTCTTTTGTATATATTGATAAGCCACGAAAATTCACAACCAAGAACTTCAATGAAAAAACATAATTTAAATAAATAGTATATGAGTTACATGAATGGACTGTTTATATCTCCATCAACAACATCAACAACAGAACCACAACGTGGATTACAAGGTAGACCAGGTGTTGGTTTTAAATTAACCGATGATGGGGATTATGATATAGAAAATTGACTAATGTAGCAGCGCCAACTACAAATAATGATACAGCCACAAGGGGTATGTTGATACTGAAATTGCTAGCATCGAGGGCATCAACACATCTTCATTTCTTAAGAAAGATGGAAGTATTGCAATGACTGGCAACCTTCACATGGGGAAAAAACTTATCACCAGAATGGGTTACCCTAAGGACATCCTTGACGCCACGAACAAAAGCTACGTCGACTCTGAAATTGCAAGTTGTATAAAAAGGGATGGAAGCGATCCTTTTTTGGGCGATCTGAACATGGCTGGATACACAATTGAATATTTGAAAGACGCTGATAACAGCACGCCAGCTGAAAACGCTGTCAACAAAAAATATGTAGACCAGGGGTTGCAAACCAAACTTGATGCGATTGCTCAAAAAAATCTCAACATGAACAACAACGCCATCATTGATCTTGCTCCACCCGTCAACGCAGACGACGCGGCTACAAAAAGGTACACTGACGAGTATTTTCTTCGACGAGACGGTTCGACAGCAATGTATAGAAATTTATCAATGGGTGGAAATATAGTGACAAATGTAGGTGATGTGAAAAATGATAGCGATGCGGTGAATTTCAGAGTTTTGAATGGAGCTTCACAAACCATCATAGCATCGGCCTTATTATTGAACGGAACAAATGCAATGGCGGCAGACTTGAAAGTTGGAGGAAACAAAATTGTTGATTTAGCTGAACCTCAAGCAAAATCCGATGCTGTGACAAAGGATTATGCCGATAAAAGTCACATTTCATCCGCTTCTCATCCAAAGAATGTTTTCAAATATTTGATGAATGGCCTTGGTGAAATAAGTACCGAATATGGTCTTACAGTCAAACGTTACACTTATTTATCTCGTTCACCACGTATAATTTCGAAAAACGTTATTGATATAGACTTGAATAAGGAAGCTAATCATATTTATAGAGCGAGAATTGGGTTTAATATGTATACAATAAAAAATGGAAAATACACCTTCATCATAGAATGGCTCTTTCCTGATTATGAAGGAATGAATCTGAGCAGTGTAACATTCAGTGCATCTGGTGGAATTACAATTCATAGAACTATAGAGAGAAAATTTGATAACAGAAATGAAGATCATTCTAGATATTTATTATGGATTGAAAAACCGACTGCAAGTTCACCGCCTGAATATTTATATTGTACGATTCAAATTAATGCTAACCCAACTTATCCTAATAAATACAACGTTCCTTGTGTAGTATATGGTATAGAAGGTGAAGCTGCAGATGTAGCATCAAGTATTTACGACTTTGTTGAAGCTTATAAAATAGTAAATGAAAAAATGCATATGCAGACTGATTTAGATTTGAATGGACACGTTTTGATAAATAAATCATCAAACTTGTTTGATGGTCAAAACGGCGAATTAACAATGCTAAATAATATTAATATGAATAGCTTTCTTATAAGTGAGGCTAAACTTGGTGGTGATTTAAATCTAAATGGCCATAGAATTCATAATAATAGTTTAAATCTCTTTCGTTCAAGCGTAACTGGACTTATAATGGAGACCGCACTTGATTTGAGTGGTTTTTCTCGCTACCAGCCGAAATTAGGAGGTGATCTAGATTTAAACGGTCATCGAATAAAAAAGAATATATATTATATTAGCGGATTTCGTGAAGCTTCTCAAGGTCATGATGCAAATATTCTAAAACCGGTATTATTGAACAGTAGTAAGTATTTTATTGTTTTGGATGGATATTATATCAAAAATATGTATATAATTCAAGGAACAAAACCGGGTATGATTTATATAAAGAATAAACGAGAAAATGCCTCGCTACTTACTTTCCCCAATACTATTTTTACTTATAGAATAACTTCTACATCAAGATCAATAACAACAGTAAATGTAAACAAAACATTGAATAGAGGATATATGATCATTGATTATTCTCATCCAAATAGAAATGCGTTTGATATCGCGATAGAATTAGAGATAGTAATAAATTAATCTAAATATTTTATATATGATACGAAATATAATCAAATACGTGAGACGTCATTTTGATGAAACCAAACAACAGCATATCCAAGTTAATGATGTTATATTAAAATCATGCCTTGTATACCAATATTTGTATTTCAAGCATTTCAAAAAAATAATTTCGATAAACAATATTTTGTATCTACATGGTTATGAAATAGGACTTATTGGTCCTGGAAATGGATGTATTACGCGGTTCTTAGAATATACACTTGGTGGTTTTGATACAATTCACTCACATAGTATCCTTCATGATGCTTTTGGAAGATTCCATGATCGTTATTTGTTAGACAAGGGATATACATATGTTATCCCAGAGAATGCAACACCGAGATTTATGAAAAGATCTGCATTGTGTGGTCAGATTTCTGGATTAATTTATTGTATTTGCAAAAGAATTATAATATAAACAATATATATGACAACCCGTCGTAAAAACATATTTGGCTGGAACCATGTATCCTCAAAACTAACAAAAGAACAAGTTGATGAATTAAAATCTTATTATAAAACATACCACAGGAATTGCTGGTCTTATAAAAAGGCTTTGAAACATTATAAGAAATGGAAAATAGCAGGAAATTCACTTTCTGTTATTTTTGCATCTGGGGGTCTTGTTTCAGCAATTGCTACATCTGGAATCAGTTTAGTTGCAATAAGTACAACAGCACTTTTGATTCAAGGATGGATGAAACATAAAAATCTAGATCTTAAAATACAACAATGTTTTTACGCTTTTCAATCATACCAGCATATTTTAAATTCCATTAAGAATGCATTAAGAAGTGGAGAATATGATTCAAACCATATGCAAACCACAATGACGAATACTGACGATTTTATAACTGACAATAGTCCAATAATCGACAGATTTTCACAAAAATATGACAAATACTTTATTTCTGAATTATAGATTCTATTTATCTCCGATTAGTGATAATATTTTTTGCCAAAATTGTTCATACTTGATTAACATTTTTTCGATTTCGTTATTTTAATATCGTCCGCAATATTCAATTTCATCATTGTGAATATTTTTTAGAATAAAATCAATGTTCATTATTCTTTTTCGATTTTCATTCAATTGTGGTAACAAGCTGTCTATCTCTTTAAAAACTTCAACGGCATTATATATATCATTAAAATATAATTGCCTTTTGAATTTGAACTGAAGATCCATTATCTTCTTTTCTATATAATATTTTCTATAATAGACTGATTTACGTTTAATCTTAAATTTATTTTTATTAAAATCAACATACTCAACAAAATTTTGACAGCCTTGAACTGTGCCACAGTTCTTACAAACAATTACTCCATCATTGATAAGCTCCTGTTTATCACAACACGGTTCTTCTTTTTTAACACTATGTTCTGCTATTTCTTCCTCACAAAATGGACAACTTATAATATCATATTCCTCATCCTCTTTTAAATAATCATGAATATCACAATTACAATTTGATGTTTTATCTTCTTCAATTACTATAATATATTTCTGACCTTTCATATTATTACTATATATTTTATTTTTACCGAGAACCATCTGGCGCGACTCAGTCTTATTTTGGCGATTAACCTTCTTAGTACGCTTTTCTATAGCGTGGACATACTTCTTATACTCACACATCCTCCAATATACTATAGTGGCAAATCTTTAAGTATCTTTGGGTTGATGACTAAAACTGTTGAAAATGGCGTTTTCTCCGATAATACGAAACTATTTTATTTAATGGTTTAAACTATTGAAAATAGCTGTTTCTCGGGGAATACTGCTGATTAATACCATTTATTGCCAAAACTATTAAAATTAGCTGTTTCATTTAATGATTTGCAAAAAACCCTGCCCCTCTTGATCTTTTCTCTTCGAGAAAATCTCAATTCACTGCCTCAAAAAAGCTTCGCTTTTTTTCCCCAATGCAAAGCTTCGCTTGGTAAAATTATTTTTACTGTTTTTTGAAAAATATATAGTTTTCCATTTTTGACTAAATTAATATTTCAGATTGTTGTTACAGATATAATCGACCATTAAATAATGCGCAATCCAATTTGAGTACGCGCCAAAGCTTCGCTTTTCTCTACTCAAATTTCCCACCAAGATTGCGCGGTTTCGATGTTGGGATTTTCATCCCCTGCTCGAGAGCAAAAAGCTCTCTGCGCTGCCAAAATCCCACATCGACCATATATTGAAAAAACAATCGATATTATCAGTGAAACCATTTTTTGAAAAAACAGTAAAACCATTTTTTTGAAAAATGATCTCGTACCCCCATGTCCTATACTACTTCGGCAGATTCTCTCGAAGGTTGGATTTATTAGAAAGAAATGTTGCCAAGATCGATAAAGCCATTGATGACATGCTTCATTATAGTTATCAGTATAACTTAAAGATTGTAGGTGTTCCCCAAATTAACGAGAATGAATCAGCACAAGATACGGCTAACCTTTGCCAAAAGCTATTTTCTGCCCTTGGGAACGATATCTCTGTTTTTGATATTGACATTGCACATAGGGTTCCACAACGCAACGCAACGACTGATAATGGCCGCCGAAGACAACCGAACGCGATTATTTGCAAATTTACAAGAAAAATGGCTCGGGACAAAGTGCTGGCTTCGAGGCGCAACACCACTCAATTAACTGCAGAGGTCCTAGGACTCCCTCCTACTGCGGAGGTTAACCGGATCATGATTTACAGTCACCTTACGCCAAGATTACAAGAGCTATTACATGCTGCGAAGGCTCACCAAAACACACACCATTACAAGTGGTGTTGGGCGAAAGGGATCGCAATCTTCCTTCGCAAAACAGATACATCCACAGCGATTCGTGTGGGGTCACTTGACGATCTATCCAAACTAAGAGAGCGTGAATGCTGATATGATCAGATTAATGGACCTTGGCAGCTAAGTGGAATTTACGTTGATATTCTTCTATTTTATTTAGATTTTATTTATATTTAACATTATTATGAAAGTAAGGAACAAAGCTGTAGCAGAGAAATCTGCCAGATCGACTTTAAAGGAACTACCGTATTTCAGCTATACAGGAAATTTAATTCAAATTCACGGCCAATTTAATAATTCGTTATCGACCTTTTGTAAAACCAAACGAGACTTAGATAAGCTGACTTGTTTATATGACCTAGATTTATTTTCCCTCAATACAGCTCTAGATTGTAATTTGAACCCTGCCAATCAATCCTTTGTTAGAGTACCCAGTCAGTATTATTCCCCCCATAGTTTTAGGCAAATGAAAACCAAACTCTCGGAAGCTGTAACTGACACTAGTTTTTCTGTTTTTCACAACAACGTTGTTAGTCTAAATCGTAATCTAGAAAATCTTCAAACTCATATTCTGCACAAATTAGATTTTCATTTCAATATCATCGGAGTTTCGGAAACAAAAGTCACTAATGCTAATTCACAAATGTGTACGGCAAAAATACCAGGATACTCATTTGAATACGTTCCAACGCCTCTGTCGTCAGGGGGCGTAGGTTTGTTTATTGACGAGTCGCTAAACTATCGCATTTTAGAAAAGATCTCTAATGAAGCCTTTCAGGAATTGTGGTCTGAGATTACCTTTGAGAATAAGAAAAGTGTTATTTGTGGAATATTGTATAGACAACATAACTCACCTGAACGCTTTCAATTGTACTTCGACGAGAGTATTGAAAAATTCACGTCTTCTGGGAAAGACATTGTAATTATGGGTGATTTCAACATTGAGCTTCTAAAATGCGAGTCATTCAACTATAGCCACGACTTTTTTATCGTCCCTTCAAAGTTGCTACCTCACTCCTGCAATTGACAAACCAACACGTGTGCGCTCTACTTCTGCCACCCTTATTGACAATATCTTTATTAATAATCCTGATAAAGTGGTTGCCTGTGGGAACTTAATCTCTGACATAAGTGATCATTTTTCGCAATTTAGCATTTTGAAATCCATGAAGGATAAAACTCGGGTAAAGAAATCTAAAATGCGATACTTTTCACGTTTTTCTAGTGACAGATTAAATGCTGATCTTTCTAATGTGGACTGGAATGCTCTTTTCGCAAACGAATCGAGTGACGTGAACAATGTATTCTCTTCCTTTTACAACAAATTTAACAAACTGGTGAACAAGCATGCACCAATGAAAACAATTTCTAATCGCAAAGCAAAACATCTCTCCAAACCATGGATCACTAAAGGTTTGCGTAAATCCATTAGCATTAAAAATAAGCTATATGTGTCGGGTGACAGGATTAAGTACAAAAAAAATGTATAGAAATAAAATTTGCACTTTAACACGCATAAGCAAAGAGCAATATTATACCAAATTCTTTAATGATAATTTGACAAATATGAAAAAAAAAATGGGAAGGAATAAATAGTACGTAAATCAAAGAACTCCAAGCCAATTAGTTTTATTAAAGATCCTAATGATGATAACTCAATTTCTAGCAGCCCCAGTAGAATTGCTAACATTCTCAATGAACATTTTGCTTCGGTAGGGCCTAAGCTAGCAAATAAGTTACCATCCGTCCAGCACAACTATTTTGATTTTCTGGACAGATCTAACTCTCCAAATACGTCGTTTGCTTTCAATTTAGTAACTCCAGCAGAAGTTAAAGTAGAAATTTCTCGCATACCCAATAATAAATCTCACGGGTTATATTCATGTCCAACGCAGATATTGAAGTGCTCGTCGAATGTTATCAGCAACACTCTTGCAGAAATCGTAAATCTATCTATTACGACCGGAGTATACCCGAATAAGTTAAAGATGGCAAAGAGTATTCCTATCTTTAAAACAGATGACAATACTGATCCAAATAATTATAGGCCAATTTCCTTGCTGTCTAATTGTAACAGAATCTTAAAAAAATTGATTTTTAAGAGAATGGAATCTTTCATCGAACAAAATAATCTACTTCCTCCATCTCCTCCATATCAATGATCTTCCGAATTGTTTATCCAATTGTGAACCGAGGATGTACGCCGATGACACCCACCTTACATATGCAGGTGATTGTGTAGACAATTTGCAGTTGTATGTAAACCAAGACTTAGAAAATGTCCACAATTGGTTGAGAGCAAACAAACTTACGCTAAATATGACTAAAACCGAGTTTATGCTCATCGGTTCAAGGCAGAGATTAAGTACTCTCACAGATTCTCCGACACTCACAATTAATAATAATCAAGTTAGCCAGGTCACCACCGCAAAATCTCTTGGAGTGACCATCGATAACAAACTCGACTGGAGCGGTCACATCGATAAACTAACGAAGAAGATCGCTTCTGGAATTGGGGCAATAAAACGAATAAGACACCTTGTCCCTCAAGCGACTTTGCATCTAATATATCAAGCTCTGATTCAGCCACATTTTGACTATTGCAGTATTGTTTGGGGAAACTGTGGGATAACTCTGCAGAACAAGGTACAAAAACTACAAAACAGAGCAGCCCGTGTTTTGACTTATTCAAATTATGATGCTGATGCCTGTCACTTGTTTGAGCACCTGGGATGGAAAAACCTAGCTTCCCAACAACAAATACAAAGAGCCATAATGGTCTATAAGTCTCTGCACGGTTTAGCTCCAGACTATTTATGTTCAAAATTTGAAAGGCGAGAAAACACCTATAACCTAAGAGACTCTGAGAATAAACTTAATGTTCCATTGCCGCGCACAAACTACTATAAAAATAGCTTCAGCTATAGTGGTGCCACTCTTTGGAACAGTCTTCCATGTGACGTAAGACAAGCAGAGTCTCTTAGGATATTTAAACGTTTAATTAAAGAAGTACGTTGAGGCACGGCATTCGTGGAAAGCAGCTTTTAGTTAGGTCCATGTTTTAAAAGTATAGTGTTTTATAAATAGTATAGTTAAGTATAGTGTTTTATAAATAGTATTTGAGTATTTTATCCATTTAATGCATTACTTGTAGCTGATGAATTGTCCGTGGGTAAATAAAGACTATCTATCTATCTATCTATCTATCTATCTATCTATCTATCTATCTATCTATCTATCTATCATCTCAATATGGCTTTCGTAAAACACTTTCAGCTCAGCATGCAATTCTAGATATTGTGAGCACCATACAGACAAACATGGGCGAACGCTTGTTCTCGTGTGGAGTTTTTATTGACCTAAAGAAAGCTTTTGACACTGTAGATCATAAAATTCTACTGCATAAGCTGGATCACTATGGTTTCCGTGGTGTCATCAATAAATGGTTTGCTTCTTATCTACAAAACCGAACACAAACAACTCAAATTGATTCGTATGTATCTACTAGAAAAGATACTACTTGTGGTGTACCGGAAGGCTCCGTCTTGAGCCCACTACTTTCCCTAATCTATATTAACGATATTCAAGAATCTTCTGAAAAGCTTAAGTTTTTCCTGCTTGCTGACGACACGAATGTTCTATATGCTGACAAAAATCTTAGGTCACTGGAGTTAATTGTAAACCAGGAACTTTGCAAACTGTATGATTGGCTGACGGCAAATAAATTGACTCTGAATATAAAAAAAACAAACTTCGTCATATTTTCTCCCTAAAATTATGATGTTTGATAACGAGCAAAATAAAAATGTAGCTTTGGAATGCAAGGAGTTCGTAAAATATCTAGGGATCCTAATTGATAATAATTTATCTTGGAAACACCATATTGATCATATATCAATTAAAATTAGCCGAACCATAGGTTTAATATCTAAACTACGACATTTTGTTCCAAAAAACACTATTATAAATATCTATCGATCCCTTATTGCACCTTATTTAAGCTATGGTCTGATAGCTTGGGGACAAGCATGTAAATCATATCTTGATAAGCTTCTCAGGTTGCAAAAACGCGCACTCCACTTTATTTATTTTTCTGACTACAATCAGCATGCAATTCCACTCTTTTCCGATGCCGGCGTCTTACCTCTACAATTTTCTGATTATGAACTTACAGCTAACTTGATGTTTGACATTAGACACAGAAATGCACCTAGAAATATTCGAGACCTGTTTCAAGACATTTCTAATATTCACTCTTATAATACCCGATCCTCTGCTTCGAACAACTTTTACACACAAAGCTCTAGACTCTCTGTTCAACTAAACTCGTTTTCTAGAATTGGAACAACAATTTGGAACGAGATGCCTCTTACATTAAGAAATCTTTCAAAATATGACTTTAAAAGAAAAAGTAAAAGAGCACTTTTCGATATTCTGACCTCGGAAGACTCTTATCTCGATATACGAAACATCATACAAAAGATCAAGTTTTCTTAAAAATTTGTTGCGTTTTCTAATTAGAAAAATAAAGAACTGAACTGAAGAACTGAACTGAACTTTTTTGTTTTTTGTGATGTTTTATACAAATTATTGAGTTAGTAATTAAATTTAGACCAGTAGCTTTTGGAATACTGTAATTCCTTTATGTCATGCAAATAAAGCATTTGTTGTTGTTGTATTTGTGCTCAACGAAATACGTATACATTGCTTTTAGTTCCTCCAGGGGAAAAGAAAGTCAATGATGAAATTGAAAGACAAGAGGACGAGATGAAGAAACCGCAAAAGAAAGTTAAGGAACTAATCGATAGAATAGCTGCAGAGATTGAGAACGACTTGCGTATAAACAGTTGTTCAGGTAGGTAGAACACTGTTTATTTTTTCACTGAGTATATTTAGTAGCTCAATTAAAAAAGTAGGCACCCAAGGGTTGCATGAGTCTTCATCGAACTTGAGTGGACAACCTCTTGCTAATGTGTTAAGAAAGTTCCTCGCCAGTTTCCTACCATCATTGCCGAGGGCGGTAATGTTTATTTTTCTCTTTGTTTGTCCGTGTTGTTATCGTTTTCTTTCCTTTCCTTTACATCACCTTGTATGTTATTTTTATTGATGGGAAGCAATAACCGAGTCTAGATCCAACATTTTGCAACTGTGCCATCTTAAATTTTCCAAATTTTAGATGGCTCTGAATCCGCTTCTACAACATTTTTCTAACTCTGCAAAAAGTAAGTTTATTATGCTTATTATTACCTGAAAATGAAAAAAAAAGTAATAATGATAATAATAAAAGAAGGATCACGGGGCCCGCTTTTAGTTATTGTCAATTAGAGCTAAAAATTAAGAGGTGTTTTTGACAGGTTAAAGCGTTGCTATGGAAACCTATTATGTCGAAGAAACGTTTCATAACGTATTCACTAAGGACTGGGCATTTATTTGCTACCACTGTTAAGGTTAGAAGGTATAAACATTGATAGTAATGATCCAATTAAAAGTTATAGAAAGTGCTGGAAACCGGTGTGAGTCATCTTAAGCTTACGTTTCTCAGTTTCAGATATATACTTTATTGATGACATACTGACATGTTTCAAAATATTTGTCTTTATTACCAAGATTGTTCTGGTAGTTTCTTCGAAAAAGGACAAGATGTATCAACCACAGCTGCTTCCGCTGTGGAACACTTCAGCATAGATGAAAGTCTGTTTCTCGCCTTCGCTAGGTTTGGTGACCTACAGGGTAGACTGCGAGTAGTCCCCATTTTTCCTCAGGGATAGTAGAGCGAGCGCAACGCGAAGAATTGATGAAAGGCTGAAACGCCGAAAAAATCAGTTGGAAGGCCTTTAAAAAAGCGAAGTTGCAGTGACTCTTGTCGTGTTTGTGGCTGTAACTTCAATACTTATTACGGTGATTTTAAACGAAGACTTTCTACAGAGAATCTCTTTGAGATCCCTAAACGAACGGGCGTTGAGAGAAGTCGCTTGGCTGACCTGTTGTGCGAACTTGGACTTACATGTGAGCAATCAAGTTCTCTTTCTTCCCGTGACTGTGCAAAATGCGGCACCAAAAATAAGAAATGCTATCGGACTTCTTCGATTTCTTCGGGGAAGTCTTCTCTTCCAGCCCCCGAAAAGTGTTTTAGACGTTGGACATTCGCCGATTACGATCGAGCGTTTTAAACGAATGGCACGGTCTCCTGCAAGTGAAGGTGTTGCATCGAATGGGGTTCCGCTCTTTTAGGATCTCTGTTAAGTTCTTGGATGAGTAGTCTTCAGCTGAAGCGAAAATCATTCGAAAATGTCCGTCCTAAATATCACGCAAATAATCCTCAATGTTAGGTTTCAAGTGAACCGATCTAATCCCAAGGCTGTTCATTTTTTTTGCCTGCTCTTCCACAATGCTATTGAGTGGAGAAATAACGAGGACGCTCGCGTTCGCAGATGTTTGCGCCATACTAAAGACTTGATAATTCAAACTTTTCCCAAATCCGGCTGGAAGTATCGCGAGCACGTCCCCGCCAACAGAGCCTCCACTGCTTGAGTCTGTTCCGGTTTCAGCGATGTTACGTTTAGAATGTTTTCGAGACATGCCTGAAGTTTGTCAGTCATGTTGACAGAAATTATGATTATGTCGAGTGTTGATGGCGACTGGCACGTTTTTTAAGGATGTTGACAAATTGTCATGGAACAGCCAATCAGAATTTTGCGTTGTGAGAGCAACGTATTAGTTCAAAAGCTTGGGCTTTGTCTGTAGTCTCTCATTTTTCTCTCTCCCCGCCGCGGGTCGCCTTTTCTCGCGTGGGGTGATTTTCACGCGCGCTCGCGTTTCGCTCGCTCTTCTATCCCTCAGGAAAAATGGGGACGACTCGTAGTCTACCCACAGGGTGGTTCGAGCGCAGCCTCCTTCATCTACAAACTGAACGAATTAACTGGAACGTTCTCCTTGTATCAGACTATAGCCACCTTTGGCGGACGTGACATCGAATATTTTACCGTGGCTGATAAATATTTCCTTGCTGTTGCTAATTTCCGCAACGAAACTACATTGCAAATAAACTCTGTTATTTACCAGTGGAATGGAAACAAGTTTGTCATTTTTCAAACAATTCCTACAAGCGGAACAATGGACGTAACTTTCTTTAAAGTGTTCTTTGACGTTTTCCTGGCCGTTTCGAACTTTTTTGGTCGCGCTACTAACAACATCAGTTCAGTCATCTACAAATGGAAGGAAAACCAGTTTAAAGAGTTTCAGGAGATAGGAACTGACGGAGCTTTCGGGAGCTCGGCCTTCGTAATAAATAATGAAACTTTCCCTGTCCTCAGGTGGTCAGGTGGGAGGTTTGTCAAACTGCAGTCTCTTAAGACAAATGCTGCCGTTGATGTAAAGTCCTTTAGCATAAACGGTGGTACATTCCTCGCTTTTACCAACTATGAAGGACGCAATTTCAGTATCAACTCGTCCATTTGCAAGTGGAATGGCACCAGGTTCGTTTTGTTTCAGTCTATTCCAACCCGTGGAGTTTTCGCTTAGTTTCCATTTGTGTTATGCAGGAAAACGTATTTGGGTGTGGCCAATTCCCGCGGGGATAATCAGGGACGCAGCTCACAATCAGTGATTTATCAGTTTTCTGGGTCAAAGTTCACCATTTACCAAGAGTTTTCAACCGACGGAGCGACTGATATGACATCCTTTTCATACAAAGGTCAGACTTACTTGGCAATTTCAAATTCCAACAGCATCAAAAGCGCACTGTATAAATGGGTTTAAGAAAACAAAAATCTTTATCTCTTAAACGGACCACTTGCTTTAGCATGGGCCAGTGATTGATCTATTGAAGAGGACAATTAAAAATTATTGAATTCGCTGTCTCGGGTTTGATTCTCGTGCTCGGCTTCACAACTGGGCTGAGTTTGTTGGCTCTCTACTCTGCTCCGAGAGGTTTTTCTCCGGGTACTCCGGTTTTCCCCTCTCCTCAAAAACCAACATTTGATTTCTCCCCAATTAGTAGAGCATCTGTACTCGGCTAGATAGATTTTTGAGACTTTTAAAAATAAAGCGATGATGATGATGGTGATGATTATTGATGATTATTATTATGATTATTGATGATTATTGATGTACCTTGTTTTCTGACATCAATAAATTCTCACGTGTAGTAAAGGCACAGCGTCACCTGTTTACATGACTTTGATTGGCCAAATTGCATCAGTGACAACAGAAAAAGATGGAGAGGGAGTTAATAATATACATATTTAGTTTAGAAATCTCTTCAATTTGCACAACCTTGGTACTTCTAAAAATTTATTTTTCTTGCATCAATAAAGGAGAAGTACCTTTAATACATTAAAGCCATCAAAATTAGGTGATCTCTATCTATGGCCTCTACAAGGCATTAAATATTGAGGAATAAATATCTCTTAGCAAGATTAATAATATTGATGAAAGATAAAAATGATAACTTGGTATCTCCAAGGTATAATCAGAAGGCTGCATGCAGAATATTTCCTGGTACAAATGTTTGCAAATGTGCTGTCTCAAAACAAGATGAACACTGTCATAAGCATACATGATGTAGTGCACTACCCGAGTCATCTTTCCGACCCACCTTAAAGCAAGTTCTCCTCTTTCAACATTTAATTTACAAACAAAAATTGAAGTAAATCATCAGGGAACATTTGTTAGACCTGGAAAGTCACTATATCTACAAATTTCAGTACAATGACTGTAATAAATTTCCTCTATGAGAACTGTTAAACCTTCATGTCTAGGTTAAGTGCATTTACGAACAACCAGAAACCAAATAGGATTTATGCATGAAAAGCGAAACCCTTGTCGTAAAGTGATGCAAAAACTTCAATTCCAACTTTATGTTAAAATGTACTACAAAAAGTTCATTTTTACGTCTTCCTAGTAAATGCCAATAATTACTGGTAGTCTATTCATTGTACATCTAATCTAGCCCAGCAGTTTGATAAGAATAAATATTTGATACCTCTGTTTTGCATTCATGTAGTATATTTTGTTTTGTTGGTGCTATATCCCACGCCTTGTTGATTCACTATCAGATAACGGCCAGCAATAATCAGGCATCAGGCATATTAAAGCCGACTCTGGGTCATCATTATCAACGGTACATAATTATGTAATGTTTGATATATGTGCAAGGATCACAAGGACCGATAATTCATAATTATCAAGTATTTAGTTATTTTTGGCACAAGTTTAACTTTTTATAATTTACTGTCGTCAACAGCAGCACTAGCCTCTGTAGGCACAACGTAGTAAGGGCTGGTTTCATTGTGCTTATTGACGTCTAAGTATGGTACATCCCTTTCCATCAGCAACTCCAGTTTTTCGATCAGCTGAAAGAAGCTTGGACGATGGCTTGGGTCCTCCTTCCAGCATTCAGTCATCAGGTCATGACTGTAATGGATTGAGAAATGACACACAACAAATCAAGGTCATAATTTACAAGCATGTTTTAGTTATGTTATATTATGTACCTCGGGCTGATACATAGAAAACAGGTACCCAAGCTGAAAGGGGTACGGAATAGAAGAGAAACATGAACAAAGAAAACCTGAGCATTGATATAGTGAAGATAATTCCATGCTTATAATTAACGTATCCTTTGAGTGAATCAACGGCGCCAAAATGTGTTTTAAAATTTGAGTTAACATGAAGAAAGTAAAATGTAAGGAACATGTAACAACAATTGTGATATATGGTCTCTTGGTTAAGGATATACAGTTTCTTACTTTCACCAGAAAGAAGTCTTGCATGTTATTCAGTATTCAACTTACACTTCATCACAGCACTTGTCAGGTCTGTCCATGCGATAACCAGTGTTCAGTAGTTGAAACAGCTCCGAATTAGTCAAAGTAGGATAAGGAACAACCCCTGAATGAACAACATCATAAAAGTCGATAAATATTCTAGGAACCAATCACTATCAGATTAAGTTAATGAAAACCCTGGAGCTACCACTGGGTGGAGGTTGGTATGCCAGGGAAGAGGCAGAGTTGTTGCAGGAAGGGGGATCATCATTTGTTACATGGATATCTCAGTGAGGGCAGTGCTCGACCTTAGCGGTGGTCCACTAGCCCACGGCTAGTAATAACAACTAGCCACAGGGCTAGTCGAGGTAGAAAAGGTTTTGGAAAGACAATAAAGGGAAAAAAATCCCTCTTAGCTGATCGTGACGGAGAAAAATAAATTAAGAAACTTATCTTGCATTTTTCAATTGATACCTTTGTGGTGTGTATGGCGGGTCTAAAGTACAGGTCACATTCCACAAGTCAAAGGTACAGTTCACTGTTTTATTGATTGTACCTCAGCCAAACAGTTTCTCCTCAATCTAAAACAACATTTTGGATAGTGATTAGGGCTAGGAGACACTTTTGGGCTTCTTTATTCATCTGTAGCATGGTGACCTATATGTTGACCTGTGCAATGTGACCTGTATTTTAGCACCGCGGGTGATGATCACAATCTTTGATTTTGATCGGGGCCTTGATCAGCATGAAGAGGATAGACTCTTTTTTCAAGAAATGCAATACTCCTAAGAAGAAGAAGCGTGATGAAAAGGAAGTTAAGGAAGATGAAGCACAACCAAGCAACTCAAACCCGAAAAATCCTCGAGTACTGAATTGACAAGCGACTGAAGCTCATACCCGCTTGCTAAAGTAGCCCGACACTTTCATCAGTGTGCTAACTGGAGGCCGCACGTTTATTGAGTCAGAATAACACGACAGTATAAATTACATAGGTACAAAAGGCAGTAACAGCTTAAACAGAACCTGGGAGAGAACCAACGAGCATCCGTAGGATGAAAAAACCCCACCGCCCTCGTTGCAGTAAAAACTGAGGAAAACGCCGGCCCTATGGATAGGACTCTCCGACCTGCCGGGCACGGTCTTAAAGAAAACAATACATTATTTATATCCCTAAAGATTGCGTGACTGATAAACGAGAATTAAAATCGTCTTTAACATAGCCATCCTTGGCGTTTTCACTAGCCTAGCGACCATGTCGCTTAAATAGCCTATCAGGAATTCTGGCATTAGCTGCTGAGGTGGCTCCTCCAGCTCTAAGGCTATGAACACTAATCTTAGAAACGTCTGTTAAACCTCTAAAAGCGTCCTTTATAAGTACTCGAGCTCTCGTATAGCTAATCCCTTGGCTCCGGACCTTCACTCTTACCCGAGGAGTAGCAAGGGCCCTGAACAAAGGTAAATCTTCGGAGAGGTCGATTTGAGCAGCTGAAATGTATTCTTCCAAGGCCTTGACAGGACAAGTCGGTAGATCTGACCAACATTTCCTTGGGTCTGTTACTCGGATGGGGAAATGTTCTGTCACACTTGCTAGGAATGTCCACAAAAGTGAAATGACTGTTCTAATTTCGTCAGTGGATGCTCCAAATTTAAAATAGAGTCTTTGAAAAGTAATGCGAGGTCCACAGGACATATCCAGGCTCAGGAAGCAATTCGTGCAAAGGAAAGGCCTTCGGAAGCTCCTCTACCAACAGCTCTTCTTCTTGTGGTAGACAAAGTTAGGCAGAAAATGGAGAAAACTTTTTGATGTTGCTTATATGGAAGCAAAATTTGAACTTCCACTTACCATTTTTCCCAGTCTGTGCTCAAAAGTTCAAGTTCAGGCTTGACTACCAGGTGATGACTATTTGCTAGTAAATTTCAAACCTCACTAGCCTGAGGACTAGTAAGCTAAAAAGTAAGGTCGCGCACTGGAGGGTTACATGTATTTACATGTGGCTAATGGCTCCATAAAAGAGGTTAAGATTTTTCTTTTCATAGTTATTTCTGCACAACCAAATTACTTTAAAGCTGGTAAACCAGTCTCCAAGAAATTCACTATAATCCTACTTTTAAGAAACATGTTTACTTACCCAAGGTGGCCATTTCCCAGAGAAGAACACCATAGGACCAGCTATTCAAAAACAGAGGGACAGAAGATCCTTCAACAGATGTGTCTTTCAGCAAGTTTGTTGTTGTTTATGATGTGATTTATATTTATTGTGGTTTATATTTATTTTTATGTTATTATTGGGTTCGTTTTGTGATTCTTATTAAGTGATTCAGCTTATTCTTGTAATTGTATGTTTTGCATGTCTCATAGCTAAATTCTGGTTTTGAACAAATTTTCAATAGAGATACAACTAATTCTTTGGTGATCATGATCCACAGAGTTCCAACTTAAGCTTTATGGACACTGTACAGTGTTCATGCCTTTAGAAGATGGGAAGCAAGTCTAAAAATTCTTGAATTTTTGGAGTAGAATGCATTTTATTCAATGAAATACCAGGTGAGCTTTTATGCGAAAACACGATATCCTCACATGTGACAATAACATGTTACCTTTCACATGTGAAAAGATCCCCATTCCTATGGTTACATAAAACGTTGCGCTGTTGCAGTGAAAAGTGAAATGGTTTGGTATTTCATTGGTGTTTAACATAATGATTTAGTACATTACATAGATGCTTGGAGATACAAAATTTCTCTTGTCATGGTAAAAAAGGTTTCACTCGTTGACTGCGCTCACTCATGAAGTATTTTTCAACACTGGATGAGAAATTCATACCTCCACATGGCCATGTAATATCCTTTGTATATGAGGCATTTTGAACCTGTTCAGCTAGAACATTCAACCAATTGACCCCGAGAGAGCTGTTTTAATTTCAAACCTGTCTAAATTTATAGCATTCCAAAATGACCAGTCAATATATCCACTTACACGTCACTCTTGAGTGTGTATATGCCTTCATAAAGCGATTCTGGTGCCATCCATTTCACTGGCAGCTTCTTGGTCTTCTCTGAAGTGTACACATCCTCACAGATTTGACGCATTAATCCAAAGTCTGACACTTTTACCTTGCCATCATGGCCAACAAGAACATTACGAGCTGCAAGGTCACGATGAACAAAACCGTTTTCAGCAAGGTGGTTCTGAAAACAAACCGAGCATTAAAATAATATACAATGTGAAGAACTGCAGACACATGCAATACAGCGTGCATTATTATATAAAAGCTTGTTTGTGATTGTCCAGAATACATTATGACCAAGAATTTCAAGGTCATTTGCGGCAGTTCTCGAAATTGGGCGCTATACTTTGATGAGAGAAATTTTTTTTTCTCAAAAATGTATAGATGGAACACAGTCTTTCAGATGGAGCAGGAAAATAAAAGCAGTACTTTATAAATATTATGGACAGGTTACCTCAAATTTCACACGTACAACTTTACAATAATTAATGACAAGTCACAAACAGTCATGAGCAAAGTAGACAGTTCACACCTTTTGACACATTACACAGGGACAAAGTGATGAATAAAACAAAAACCTGAACCAAGCCTTCAATGTGATACTTCAAAGTGCTTTATTTGTTTCTAATTTAGTTTTCAACAATAAAGAAAGTATTTTGGAAACGACAATCAAGAAGCCCTGTTAGGGTAAATTCCGACAGGCGACATGGCTCTGAGACGGCGACATGAAGGAAATCAAATGATGACAAACGAAAACAGCGCTCCCAGCAAGAAAAATACATGCAAAATGGACAGCGATATTGGCGATTTTAAATAAGATCGTGACAGAGGAGAATGTCAAGAATGAGTTTGTATTTTCAAAAAAATTAATGGTTCTGTCAGTCTTCTGTGCAGAAACACACTGAGTTACGACCCCTGAATTACGACAACTCATTTTTTGTTGGAGAAACGACCTCAAAAAAGTTTCTTTCCGATATTGTGACATCGACATCACTGTCACTACATGAAACTCCGACAACGAGATGCGGCCCTTCTGAAATTGCGACATGTAAAGGTTTCAAATTCGGACAGGGGACATAAAAATCCCCCCTAACAGGGCCTCAATCAATAGACCATAATTTGTATTCTCAGGAACTGAGGATTGAACTCAGGATCTAGCCGAAGTGGAGGCTCTTGTGGGGGATTACATTTACAATGCACATATGAAAAGATTCCTTAATTAACTCCAGACAAGAGTTCTTTGGGGAAACGAGAATTAGAGGATACCTAAATCCTTGAACATGGCAATATCAAAGCACTTGTGAAGGTGTCAGCCAATGAAAGCATCAGCCTTTCTTCTCTGGAATCACTTTATTAGTTGCAGCATAAGCAGTCTTTGTCATCGAAGAAATACAATTAAATTGTCAGATACTTAACATTCCCCTCGCTATTTGCCAAGCAAAAGAAAACAGCTGTTTGGTGGTAAAGCCATCCTTCTCTTTATCATCTGCCTCCTCATCAAGGTCATCAGTGAAAATTAACACAGCAGTAGCATGGGTCTCTGCCTGTGATGTCGACTGAACTGACAGCATTCCTTCATCAGGAAAGTTTCCACAATCAGTAGTCTAAAATTAATGAGGCAATGGTTTGTTAGAGTAACATGCTCATCAAGACAAAGTTTTAATTACCGTACAAGCGTATTTACTGATACCAGAAACCCATAAGGGTTGAAACGTGCAACGCGCGTTCACAGCTTCTGAAAATTCAGTGCTAAGTACCATAAATGGAAACCTCTCGCTCCAGTCTTTGCCGTAAGTAAACACAGCACGGTCAACAATGTAACAAATTTCGCACCTGCTCAAAAATTTCCACCGCCATTTTTCCTCCAAGTGTTTCACCGAACTTTTTCACTCTATTTTTGGACAACTTTTTTGGACTTTTCTGTTTTCCTTTTCGTCTCACCGACGTGTCCGGCGCCATTTATAATTTCGCGTGGAAACATTGGTGGTATTGTGTCACGGTGTTCTTGCGAACGGATTGGTTGAATGTTTCTTTCTTGATGTTCCAAATAATGGTACTTAGCAAATTGAATATTTGGTAGCTTGTTTCCAAGCACACAAAGGGCAGTTACACGTTTCAACCCTTATGGGTTTCTGCTGATACTCATGGCAGATGAAAAAAACCATTCAAGCAATAGACGAAATCTCCACTTGTGATATGTTCTCTTTCTTACCTCAGTACATGTAAATTCCTCAGAAAGCAAAGATGCTTGCATGGTGTCATCTTGACTGTATGGTGGCGGAACCAATCCAGCCTTTACTAAGGTTTGTCCTCCCGATGAATGATTTCCCTCAACCTTTTTCTCATTAAAGGAGTTCTGGGTGATGAAAAAATAAACACCTGTTTGATAACAATTTAAACAAAATATTTTATTGTGTGTGTGTGTGTGCTCTGAAGCAAGTTTTAAAATGTTGAGACGTTTATAATGCATCGTCTGCCCTTACTTCAGAAGTCTTTTCCGAAGGTAAAAAGTCAACAGTGACATCAGTGATGCCTTGTATCGGTGTCGACTCCATTTTTTCTGGAAATTGAT
>JAEMWC010000578.1:505000-522500 GCA_016490735.1 Pachyseris speciosa | reverse complement strand
TATAAGTGGTCATCATAACCGCTTTTCATGCAGATAATCCAAGGTTCGCATCACTGTAGAGGCAACTTCTGCAATTTTTTTCTCTTTTTAGAGCTTTTTTTTCTTTTTTTTTTTTTTACTAGTGTTACTATTTGTATCTATAGTTGACCTGTAAAGCAGTTCAGTAGTTTTAGAGGGATATTACGTTGACAGGGTACAAGCAAATAGACTCGAACATCATGATAAGCGCAATGTGTTCGATGTAAGGAGGAGAGACTTCTGTCTTTTCTCTTGTTTCCCGCCAACTTAGAGATACACAATGTATTTTTGCAGGCACGAGTTTAGGCTAATTGTAGCCTTTTGTTGAGACTGTAAACATCTTCGGCACAAACTGTGAACACAAAAAAAATGGAATGCACAAAAGGGAGGTGCCTGTGTCAGAAATAAGAAGTTTTGACCTCTTAAGTACTTTTATTTTAGATCGAAACGATATGTTGTCGAAAATAGAAACATTTTCTCATTGCTTGTTAATCGGTGAACATCTTGGCAAATTCAGTGAGTTGTAATAAAATTGGGCCATTGGGTCATTCGATAAAATCAGAAATTAAGCATTGAAACCCCAATAATGTCGAGGTAAACATGTTTATAACACGAACAATCTCGTTGCATGTAAAAGGAGAAAGAAGTGTACTTTGCTTAAAATGTTATCGGCCTTATAAATGATTTTAAGGGTAATCCAGAGAGATCCGTTTTTTTGCCCACATTTCCAAATGCCCTCCAAAATTATCATCCCAGGAACGAAACACAATTTTGAACTAGCTTCTTGTTGAAGCCTCTTCTGTAAAACAGCAAACATCATGCAACAATAACAGATGAAAACCAGCTGCATGAATAACACGTGAATATAAAAAAAAATGAAGATCATATATTGAACCCAAAAAATTATTTGCCTTGGTTCTCCCAAAGGAAAGTTGGATAGTAAGCGAACAAAGTTGCTTCCCTTTACCCACTCTTTGTTCCAAAGTGCTGCAGATTACAGTTGTGACCAAAGTTTTAGTCCTGAAATTCATCCAAATGAGCTTGATCTTTGCTTTCACTTTTCTTCTGTCGCTAAACTACTTTAATTCACTGACCCTTGGCCTTACCATATCTCTTCCATCTCTTTGGTTTGATTGTTGTCACATAAGTGGAGCTTGGTGCGCTCGCAGAGCACCATGGATAAAGAAGTATAGTAACCGGCTACCGATGCGAGAAATTTTGGTTCTGATTGAGACATCACCATAAGTCCGTACCTTTGCAAGTTCACCCCACTATGTAAGCTAAGTTGTCCTATAATCCACATTTGATGGGAAATCATATGGGCAATCAGCATTTTTCGGCGGCAAATCACATGTCCGATGATGCCTCCTTGTGGAGACAGTGTGGGCAGGCAGTTAGGGTGCTGGACTTGTGATGCGGAAGCCCTGGGTTCAAGTCCCGCTCTGGCCGCTAGTTGGAGTTGCCCACGCTTGTAAATAGCCAACTGGTCTGCCTCCTTATTTGAATTATTGTTTCAAGTTTTAAGTGGAGTGCCTGTGAACTAGCTAGAAGAGCTAAACTATAAACAAAGAATTTATCTCAAGTATTTTATTTATTACCAGAGAATAAAATTATTATCTTTTATCGGAATCAGCATTGTTTTTTGAAAGCTTAAATTCTGTGGAAGGCAAAAAATCAAACTAGAGGAAAAAAACCATCAAAGGCATGTACATACTCAGAATCTGAAAGAAAGTTATGAAAAAGCTGTCAAGAAAACATAAAAAAACTAGCGCGTTTCACGCTTCAGTTTTTTCACTAACACCGGTAAGAAACAGCATTTGGATGTTAAGAACAGCAAAATGGATTGGTTGGCCTTGCTTTTTTAGTGGTCGGATCTACGAGTGTAAAGCCCGTGTGGTTTGTCAAGGTTGTAATAGTGGATCTTGCACGCGGAACACCATGGGTAGCAAAACATCGTAACCTATCAATGCAAGAAATTTGGGCTCTACCTCGGTGTGAGAACTTGTGAAACTCATGAATGATGTAAAAGAAAGAAAATAATAACATTCTAAACAGTAGTGTTCAGCAAAACAATAGCTCATAAAACCAAGAAAACCTCGTCAGGTTCTTCCACCGAGGTAAACCCAAAATTCTAATTTTTGGCTATGACGTATATCCACCCATTCAAAGACATGCAAGCCAATGTGAAATGTCACACTCTCGATGTATTACCGCGTTTTTGGCGGGAAATCGCGTGTCCAACTACGTTTTTGGCAAATAAAATAACAAATTGAAGACAAAAAGGAATAGAATATTTTAACGATATTGTTTTTTGAAAGTTTTTGCTTTAAGCAACGCGACAAAAACTCAAACTCGATGGAAGAAAACGCCGATCAAATGCATGTGTATGGCTCAAAATCTGATGGCACGAGATGTATTCAGTGTTATGTGTGATTTCTCCATCTTCCCCAAGAAAACTCGAAGAAATATTTGCATAGCTTTGTTTTCTCACTTAACAATGTTTTGTTGTTTTTGACACGCAGTGAATTCTTTTACGCTTTCACCATCTGAAAGTCAAGAATATTTGTTTTCCAATTGTTTGCTATCCAGTAGTTCATTTGGATCCTAACACTGTTTATTTTCCTTGTTGTCGTTTATTTTTGAGGCCTCAAATTGGTGAATAAAAGCCAGGCAAAACTGGACAGTTTTTTTTCCGGAATGGCACACGTCACCTTTCTATACTATTTTCTACAGCATTAAGACTTTGTAAATGCCTGTAAAAAAAATTGTGGAGCTCCGCTTTAAGGGCTGTCTTTGTTGCTGTGTAACTGGATGATGTTTCACCACTGATACTGATCTTTACTTGAAGAAGCTTCCCCGGTGAAAGTGGAAAGTATTTTAGGGTTTGTATCTAAGCAATGATTTTGTTTGAAATGGCACTACTGTGTATCTCTGCGTTGCGACCATTGTTGACTGATCTCTGCCAGGTTTGTACTCCTTTTGTCTTTTCTATGGACATTTATTTCAAAACATCTTTTGTCTAGCTTACTACGGGACATATTTGTTACTTGTCTGAATTGTCCACCTTCTCCAAGAAAGTCGGAAGAAACATTCGCGCTGCTCTTTGTTATATTGCAATGTTTTGTTGTTTCAGACTGGGGTAAATACTTTCATAGGTTTCATCTTCCATAAGTTTTAGTTTGGGCTCAAGAATGTTTGTTTTTTTTCCAAACGTTCATCATCACACCATCAGTGCTAAGTGAACAATATTCCCAGACAGTCTAGCTATCCAAAAGAAGAGAAACAGCCCAAATGAGTGCGTGGGATTCAAGTTAAACACGGAAAATCAACAAGGTGTGTAATTGCTGGTCTCCATTCTTACCTGACCTGTTATTTACAGTGGAAGTTTACCTGCAACTGTTCAAATCTTTGACAAATGATTCCCTTTTCTGGAATGAGAAAACATTAGGTTGCTTTATGCCGACTTGACTGGATGTAAATAATCATCTACACTCTTGATCATTACATCTTTTTTAGAAATCGGCCACACTTTACCGAACAATTTGCTTTTTGATCCTGATTTTAGACGAAAAGCTACTTGCACTTTAATGGTTTCTCAAGAACTTTGATGGTTCAACATTTTGACAGCTTTAATTTGGTCATGTTTAACCAATAAAATGTTTTGAACCATTCTAACAAGGATTGTGATTGGTCTGTTTTACCGTTCTTTACAAGAGTAGAGATGCACGGCTGACGCCACTTGTAGGATTTGGAAAATAAAGTTTTGTGAACATTTTAGCAAATGCATGAGGAAATTAAGAAATTCTTTGTTGAGAATGAATATATGAAAATCATATATTTGAACTGTGGATTAATGATTAAATATGTTACTGATCATCGCAGTTATGAACACCACTTAAGCAGCAGAGAAAATAAAGCATGAAAAAAAATATTCAGGCTTGTATGGGATTTGAACCTGTGAGTGGTGCATATATGAGAATGAATATATGAAAATCATATATTTGAACTGCAGATTATTGATTAAATATGTGACTGATCATCGCAGTTATGAACAGTTTTTTCAGGCTTTATTTTCATTATTGCTTAAGTAGTGTTCATAACTGCGATAATTCTTTATTGTAAAACAAATGAAGAAGCATCGCCTGTGATCTGATCTGTTGTAAAGCACTTAGGAAGTGGATAGAGCACTCCTAAGTAGTAGGGAAAACACTCCCCTACACTTCTTTCATGCTCCATCCGCTTCCTGCTGCTTCACAACAGAACAGATCACAGGCAAGGCTTCTTTATTTGTTAATATAAATAAATGACTTCTGTGCTTTCACCTGTTGTGACTGATCTCAAATATATGTGCTACATATCATTAATACTTCAACCCATTATTGTCTGACGAAGACTGTCCATAAAAAAACCATTTCAACTTCGTCCGAGCTCTAGTGGTTGAGAACGATGTCCTTCCCCCTCAACATTCAACCTACAAATGCATCGTGCCACATACCTTACTGTGAACTTGCTTGGTAAGCCATCACCTTTGAGTTGATTAAAATAATTCACTCATTGCCCGTTGACTAACCACATGCCTTATAAACTGCCTTATAACTGTCAGCTAGAAGAAAATAATCAGTGTGTCATTACCCAAGAAAAATGTGAAATATAATGCGTTCTTTTTCTGCCTTTTTTCCCGTAATTTCACTGCTATAGTAACTGTCAGTTAGCTGGCATGGCGAAGCAATCATCGTTGCGTGATATGCGGATATGCGGATATGCGGGTGTTCACAAGCTATCTGAACAACAATTGCTCAGACGATTCGTATTCTTTTAGCTGCGTTGCGCAATAAACTGAAATTTGTATAGTAAACATCCACTGTTATTATCTTCCAGCCGCGCAAAATTTCCTGTTTGAGGACAGTTAAAGACGCAAAGTAGATAGGTGCTTGATCAACAGTTTCCATGTCTTTAACACAAAGAGCACATTTGAATAATTAGTAATATTCTGTTTCGAGCTATCATATAACATAGAGCACCTGGTATCCTGAATCCAAATAATATTTTCTTAAACAGACGAGAATTAAACAAAAAGCTTTAAGTATCCTTCGTGTTGAGCTAATGTCTCTTTTATTGCGCACACTTCTTTTTTTTTTCCACTTTTTTTCTATGGTTAAAGTGTATGACTTATTTTTGACAGCATGCAGCTGTAAAGGTGGTACGTGATCCTCCAGATGACTTGAAGAAAACTAACTCTTATGACTTGCTCAGACGATTCGTATTCTTTTAGCTGCGTTGCGCAATAAACTGAAATTTGTATAGTAAACATCCGCTGTTATTATCTTCCAGCGCGCAAATTTCCTGTTTTGAGGACAGTTAAAGACGCAAAGTAGATAGGTGCTTGATCAACAGTTTCCATGTCTTTAACACATAGAGCACATTTGAATAATTAGTAATATTCTGTTTCGAGCTATCATATAACATAGAGCACCTGGTATCCTGAATCCAAATAATATTTTCTTAAACAGACGAGAATTAAACAAAAGCTTTAAGTATCCTTCGTGTTGAGCTAATGTCTCTTTTATTGCGCACACTTCTTTTTTTTTCCACTTTTTTTCTATGGTTAAAGTGTATGACTTATTTTTGACAGCATGCAGCTGTAAAGGTGGTACGTGATCCTCCAGATGACTTGAAGAAAACTAACTCTTATGACTCCAATAACTTATCTACAAATTCTTTTAAGCACCAGTTATCGGCGTTTGCATTTCCAAATATTTTGAAATCATAGAGCCCTCTGATGATAGATGAAATCGTTTACGGTCACATTTGTCGGCAGCAACCGAGCACACTGGGTCTGGAGGGCAGAAATTTTTCAAGCGACGTAACGTAAAGCCTTCATGGGTTATCAAATACCTAAAAGCGAAGATAGTTATTCTTTCCTTAAAATACACTAAAATATGCCAAAATATGTTCAAGATCTTTCTCACTGGTTCTTCATTTTCAAACTTCCGTTCATGAGCTGCAAAATTTCTCACTTAAGAGATTAAAGAAGTTGAGGGCCACAGGTAATTATATTTCTGAGTCTAGTGAATGACCATAGCCGCAACTGCATTTTGATCGCAACAAAAAGAAAAGAAGCTTTTTAACGGCATATTTGTCCCGTTGCCCACAATGAATAAACACTGCAGCGGTACTGAGGAATACAACAAAAACGATATTATAACTTTGACTGCGGTTGTGAGTGAAGCTTCATCTTTACGTCACTGGAAGAAATCCATTTGCACGTTGACAAACTGGAAATGATAACAGCCGATATTTTAAAGATGCAGTCAATATATGACATGAACCTAACATTGACGTTTTAAGAATCTCAAGTGATGCATGAGTAAAAATATTAACCATTTCACCAATCGTCTACTTCCCTGTTTCAAAATCTATTTCCAAGCTTTTTGTTTATCTTTTTCAGTGTCCGACGCTCCTAAGGATTGCAGTGATCATTTTTAATGATTCTTTGCTAAAACAGAAAACAGCACGCAACATCAACAGATGAAGACCACCTGCTGAATTACAGAATTAATGATCTCGTACATTTCTAAAAAAACTGACTAAAAGTCTACTAAGTCGCTGTTACACCAGCCAATTTTTGTGCATCTTGTCTCGCAATCCTGTTGTGCTGTTGTGAGACAAGTTGCAGGAAAAATTTCTTAGTTTAATAGTGCCTCAAAGCACCTCCTTTTAAATCTAGTATTAGCATACATTTTCACCTTTAATAATTATATATCCAAAGTATGACTCCCTATAATTAAAATCGTGCTGACTCGGGAAGTCACGCAAATAAGCCACAATATAGCCAAATCATGCAGGATTTTGTCGTTTTTCTTTAAAAAGGTGTAGGTTGTATAATTGTTTTTAATTGCTTTGAATTCATTTTTAGGAGGTGACACTTGGAATGGATCATTAAACTGTGAATTTGTAATCAGTATTCAGCAGCTGGTTGATCTGATGGTGGTTGTGTATCATTTTGTTTCAGTAACGTAACACGGAAACTTTCAATTTTTGTTTTGATCTTTTTTTTATTCTTGTTGCATGAAACACCAGCTACCTTGTTTTTAATAACACCCTTTCATCGAGGAGGATGTTCAGTTTAAGACTAGGGGGATAAGTTATAAAGTGGTTATCGTTTATTTAGTACCTTGCCACTTTGGTAGCTATTAGCTGTTTCCTATTCTTATAATATGTGGGCCAAGGTTGGCCCACACATTCTTATTATGCACATGTCATTGGCTTCCCTGTGGGGTCGACCCCCGGGCCTACCAGTGAGATATGTGGGGGAATATAAGGAGATGGATGTGATTCTTTGCCCAAGGGTTGGGGAAAATCTTGACATTGTTTTATGACCAAAGATTAGGGGGTGGGGGAATTCACAAGTTTGAAAAGGATGTCACGGATATTTTCAGCAGAGAGACACCTCACCCAGGGGGCTTTGTCTTGAGAGATTCCCCGACCCCCTGGGGAAATTCCTCAAGTTTGCTTGACTGATTTTACAATCCACCTCGTTAGCCCGGGGATCGACCCCACAGGGAAGCCGATGACATGTGCATTATTCTTGGTCTAAGGTCAGCCCACTCATGTACTTTGTGAGTTCTGAATTGTTTTGTCTTCTAGTTTGATTGTTGTTGTGGTTTCTCGCCATAAGCATGTTTGCGTTGTAGTCAAGGTGCTATGGTATCCTCGACTACTTTTTTCTCCAAAATGGAACTCATGCAGAAGAAACCACCATCATGCAACTCGTTGCCATGAATGATGACAAACACAATAATGTTTGAGTGTCTTGTTGCCATGGTAACAGAACAAGCTTTTATCAGGTGTCTTCAATAGTGCTTCCTCAGTAATAACAAATGAACAAAAATACTTGGTCAGTGAGGCAAGAAACAATTTTTTTTACAAATTATCTTTGTATTGATTTATGATATGAACGTTAACTTGTGGACTGACTCTTGTTATTTGCAGAGTGAAAAATCTTCAAAGTTTCACTTTGCCAAAAATGGGTATTTTCTGCCTATACCTACCATCAACCTTTCAAATGTTATGGAAAACCTTTTTTGCAGAGTGAAAAATCTTCAAAGTTTCACTTTGCCAAAAATGGGTATTTTCTGCCTATACCTACCATCAACCTTTCAAATGTTATGGAAAACCAATTTAACAGATTGGCTTTATTCTGGTTCATTGCATAGAAGATTTATCTACCTCAAATTTGATCCCTAAAAAGCTGGTAAAAGTAAAATCATGGAAAGCAAATAATCATCGCCAAAGAAGCATCGCCTGTGATCTGATCTGTTGTAAAGCACTTAGGAAGTGGATAGAGCACTCCTAAGAAGTAGGGAAAACACTCCTCTACACTTCTTTCATGCTCCATCCGCTTCCTGCTGCTTCACAACAGAACAGATCACAGGCAAGGCTTCTTTATTTGTTAATATAAATAAATGACTTCTGTGCTTTTCACCTGTTGTGACTGATCTCAAATATATGTGCTACATATCATTAATACTTCAACCCATTATTGTCTGACGAAGACTGTCCATAAAAAAAACCATTTCAACTTCGTCCGAGCTCTAGTGGTTGAGAACGATGTCCGTCCCCCTCAACATTCAACCTACAAATGCATCGTGCCACATACCTTACTGTGAACTTGCTTGGTAAGCCATCACCTTTGAGTTGATTAAAATAATTCACTCATTGCCCGTTGACTAACCACATGCCTTATAAACTGCCTTATAACTGTCAGCTAGAAGAAAATAATCAGTGTGTCATTACCCAAGAAAAGTGTGAAATATAATGCGTTCTTTTTCTGCCTTTTTTCCCGTAATTTCACTGCTATAGTAACTGTCAGTTAGCTGGCATGGCGAAGCAATCATCGTTGCGTGGATATGCGGATATGCGGGTGTTCACAAGCTATCTGAACAACAATTGCTCAAGACGATTCGTATTCTTTTAGCTGCGTTGCGCAATAAACTGAAATTTGTATAGTAAACATCCACTGTTATTATCTTCCAGCCGCGCAAAATTTCCTGTTTTGAGGACAGTTAAAGACGCAAAGTAGATAGGTGCTTGATCATAGAGCCCTCTGATGATAGAAAGAAAACCTGAATAGCTTTAGAAATATCCAAAAGAAGGCGCAGCATTTTAGCCTGTCATTATCATACAGATACAGCTTGAGTGCTGTCAGCAAAACGTGTGATCGCGTTCAAATTTTTGCTTGGTGAAATGGTTGACTTGCTTTATCTTTGTTCTCAGTTAAAGGAAATCGTTTACGGTCACATTTGTCGGCAGCAACCGAGCACACTGGGTCTGGAGGGCAGAAATTTTTCAAGCGACGTAACGTAAAGCCTTCATGGGTTATCAAATACCTAAAAGCGAAGATAGTTATTCTTTCCTTAAAATACACTAAAATATGCCAAAATATGTTCAAGATCTTTCTCACTGGTTCTTCATTTTCAAACTTCCGTTCCTGAGCTGCAAAATTTCTCACTTAAGAGATTAAAGAAGTTGAGGGCCACAGGTAATTATATTTCTGAGTCTAGTGAATGACCATAGCCGCAACTGCATTTTGATCGCAACAAAAAGAAAAGAAGCTTTTTAACGGCATATTTGTCCCGTTGCCCACAATGAATAAACACTGCAGCGGTACTGAGGAATACAACAAAAACGATATTATAACTTTGACTGCGGTTGTGAGTGAAGCTTCATCTTTACGTCACTGGAAGAAATCCATTTGCACGTTGACAAACTGGAAATGATAACAGCCGATATTTTAAAGATGCAGTCAATATATGACATGAACCTAACATTGACGTTTTAAGAATCTCAAGTGATGCATGAGTAAAAATATTAACCATTTCACCAATCGTCTACTTCCCTGTTTCAAAATCTATTTCCAAGCTTTTTGTTTATCTTTTTCAGTGTCCGACGCTCCTAAGGATTGCAGTGATCATTTTTAATGATTCGTTGCTAAAACAGAAAACAGCACGCAACATCAACAGATGAAGACCACCTGCTGAATTACAGAATTAATGATCTCGTATATTTCTAAAAAAACTGACTAAAAGTCTACTAAGTCGCTGTTACACCAGCCAATTTTTGTGCATCTTGTCTCGCAATCCTGTTGTGCTGTTGTGAGACAAGTTGCAGGAAAAATTTCTTAGTTTAATAGTGCCTCAAAGCACCTCCTTTTAAATCTAGTATTAGCATACATTTTCACCTTTAATAATTATATATCCAAAGTATGACTCCCTATAATTAAAATCGTGCTGACTCGGGAAGTCACGCAAATAAGCCACAATATAGCCAAATCATGCAGGATTTTGTCGTTTTTCTTTAAAAAGGTGTAGGTTGTATAATTGTTTTTAATTGCTTTGAATTCATTTTTAGGAGGTGACACTTGGAATGGATCATTAAACTGTGAATTTGTAATCAGTATTCAGCAGCTGGTTGATCTGATGGTGGTTGTGTATCATTTTGTTTCAGTAACGTAACACGGAAACTTTCAATTTTTGCTTTGATCTTTTTTTTATTCTTGTTGCATGAAACACCAGCTACCTTGTTTTTAATAACACCCTTTCATCGAGGAGGATGTTCAGTTTAAGACTAGGGGGATAAGTTATAAAGTGGTTATCGTTTATTTAGTACCTTGCCACTTTGGTAGCTATTAGCTGTTTCCTATTCTTATAATATGTGGGCCAAGGTTGGCCCACACATTCTTATTATGCACATGTCATTGGCTTCCCTGTGGGGTCGACCCCCGGGCCTACCAGTGAGATATGTGGGGGAATATAAGGAGATGGATGTGATTCTTTGCCCAAGGGTTGGGGAAAATCTTGACATTGTTTTATGACCAAAGATTAGGGGGTGGGGGAATTCACAAGTTTGAAAAGGATGTCACGGATATTTTCAGCAGAGAGACACCTCACCCAGGGGGCTTTGTCTTGAGAGATTCCCCGACCCCCTGGGGAAATTCCTCAAGTTTGCTTGACTGATTTTACAATCCACCTCGTTAGCCCGGGGATCGACCCCACAGGGAAGCCGATGACATGTGCATTATTCTTGGTCTAAGGTCAGCCCACTCATGTACTTTGTGAGTTCTGAATTGTTTTGTCTTCTAGTTTGATTGTTGTTGTGGTTTCTCGCCATAAGCATGTTTGCGTTGTAGTCAAGGTGCTATGGTATCCTCGACTACTTTTTTCTCCAAAATGGAACTCATGCAGAAGAAACCACCATCATGCAACTCGTTGCCATGAATGATGACAAACACAATAATGTTTGAGTGTCTTGTTGCCATGGTAACAGAACAAGCTTTTATCAGGTGTCTTCAATAGTGCTTCCTCAGTAATAACAAATGAACAAAAATACTTGGTCAGTGAGGCAAGAAACAATTTTTTTTACAAATTATCTTTGTATTGATTTATGATATGAACGTTAACTTGTGGACTGACTCTTGTTATTTGCAGAGTGAAAAATCTTCAAAGTTTCACTTTGCCAAAAATGGGTATTTTCTGCCTATACCTACCATCAACCTTTCAAATGTTATGGAAAACAATTTAACAGATTGGCTTTATTCTGGTTCATTGCATAGAAGATTTATCTACCTCAAATTTGATCCCTAAAAAGCTGGTAAAAGTAAAATCAAGGAAAGCAAATAATTGTTGCCATCTACAATTTCCATGCCAGTAGAACCTGTATAAACCTGTATAGGGTCACAAAAAAAATTGCTGTGGTCAGGTTTTGTTGTCTTTTCCAGCAATATCAGTGAGAAAGTGTTTGTTACACATGAAGGAAAGGAAAAAAATAAAACAGTCATGACAGTGCACTTCTCCAGCAAAGTAATAGCATAGAGAATTGTTGTAAAAATCTTACCTCGCAAATGAGCAGTCTGGACAAATCTTTTTTCAAATGAATACTTTAATCAGAGAATGAACATTACAAAACAGCTCTTCTGCATCCAAATTAAAGAGGACATTTGAGGAAAAAAGGCAAACAAGAGCTCTCTCAGCTCCCTTCTTATCAGCAACCTCAACCAAGCAGCTCAAACAGCAAGAATCTGACCCCATTGCATCGTGGGAAATTCCACATATCTTTGAGCCGGAAAGGCTCTTCCAAAATAATATTTACCAATTTCCTCTAAATCTCAGACCAGGCTCAAATCCTGCACCAAAAGTTGTTTGGGCACCTTCAGCATTCGATGAAACGTCCGCCAGTGAAGACTGGAGCCAGGTGAGACAAGGCTCATTTGCTTTGAGGCCCCTTGTCCATGAACAACAAATTGTCAGCAGATTGAAGTGAGCGTTTGAACAAAGTTTGTTGCATTCACAGTGCCAATAAGCTGTTCTTTGGAATTGGCAAGGTTTAAGCCTTCTTAGCCCTTGATGATGAGCTCCGGCAACAGCAAATGACCCAAGACAGTAATTTAGGGCAATTTTGACACATTCCAAGGTGAGAAAGCGATTTTGCAAATTTTAAAGGGAAATATGCGTGTTGATATGAATGCGAAGCCACGAGCAGTGAAAGCCACTAGCTGGCCAAGGTTGTCAAAACACCAAATGACTTGCACTCCGATTTGTTTGACAAACAAAAAGTGACGAAGCGATTCGGAAAACCAGTTTCTGAAAACTTTCACCGCTAGTCTGCAGTGAACAACACATGACACATCAGTTTACTGCAGGTTTAGTTAAAAAACTATGAAAGTCTTCCGAATCGCTTGGCATAACTTAATAAAAATATCATATTAGATGGGATAACTTATTCTATTTCTCTGCATTTGTTTAAAACATACCGGACTGTTAGTCGTGTGATGTTCTGAAAACCTTGATCGGCTGCCAGTCATTTAGCCACGTTTTGTTGAAAAGGATTTAAAATAGAGAAAAAAGATCAAAAGAAATCCTTTCAATTAAATTTCTTTTGCTATGATATGTAGGTTGTGAAGCATTACAAAGTGACTGCAAATTGTGTGTTGAATTTGGAGTGTGTAATTACAAGCTTCACGACAATGAATAATGGGAATTAGCTGACTGAATTCATTTATCAGTTTCCTCTACGCACAGGGGTATCACGTAAGTATCGAGCATCACGTCTCCCGGAAACTAGTCAGGTGTGATTGCCACCACACTACCAGTAACCTCGTTCCCAGGGTCTCTCTCCTGCCTCCCTTGTTGCTGAGGAGAAACACCCTGGTTGCGGCTGGTCACGTGGCCTAAGATGACAATCTTCACCTTATCGGGGGTAGTAAGTTTTTTCATGGCGATACTTAATTGCACTGTCACCCATCCCTTGCAAATGAATTTGAACGGCTCCCAGATTTTGGGAGCCACGTGACCAACCGCAACCAGGGTCTTTCTCCTCAACTACAAGGGAGGCACAGAGAGACCCTGGGAACTAAGTTGCACTACCAGGACAACCATGCTGCCATGTAATCCTGGGCAGCATGGATGTCTGGTGGTGTAGTAGTTTCCGGGGGAGTGGGTTCAAATCTCGCTTAGGGCATAAGAATTTTTCTTTCAATTTCAATTATCCTTTAGAAGTTGTCCATCTTTTGTTTAGTTGAAACTTTCTACTAAGTAACATTTCATCACTGTGGACTGTGAAGCTATTCGAGACCCTTCTGAGGGCAAAAGATGCGCTGCTGGCTCAAGAAAATTAAACTTGTCTATATAGGATGAACAGATAAATTTCACTGTCTAGGTTGAAGTTTTCTATGACTAGCTGATTGGTCACTCTACCAGAGCAAAGATTGCGCCCAAGCATTAGCAGCCATGGACTGCTGTTTCAGCCTTGTTAGGCCTTATCAGCATAGCACACCCAATGCTCAGGCTCGAGTACCCACTTATCTATAAAACAAGCAATGAAAATGTAAAGCTTGGGGGATGTGCTATTGTCAATGAAAAGCCCCCGTGGGGAGTCGTCAATAAAGTATTATATTGTATTGTACTTCACAAATTAATGCTCAATCTTTGCTTTGGTAGATTTAAGGGGTAATGCCCGCTACCTTATGGCCTTACTGCCCTTAGAGTGGCTTCATCTTACTTGATCACATTAATTTGAGAAGTAGCCTTGTCACTCCAGCCACATCCCACAAGCTTTATGTTTTCATTGCCATGCTGATGAGGCCTAACAAGGCCGAAACAGCTGTCCATGGATGCTAATTTCAATCTTAATGCTTTGGTAGATTTAAGGGGTAACGCCTGCTACCTTATGGCCTTAGTGCCCATAGAGTGGCTTCAGCTTACTTGATCACATTAATTTGTGAAGTGTCCTTGTCACTCCAGCAACATCCCACAAGCTTTACATTTTCATTGCTTGTTTTATTGATATGTAGGTACTTGAGCCTGAGCATTAGCTATGCCATGCTGATGAGGCTTAACAATGCTGAAACAGCTTTCCATGGCTGCTACTGCTTGGGTTCAATCTTTGCTTAGGTAGATTTAAGGGGTAATGCTCGCTACCTTGTGGCCTTAGTACCCTAAGACTGGCTTCAGCTTACTTGATCACATTAATTTGTGAAGTATCCTTGTCACTCCAGCCACATCCCTCAAGCTTTACGTTTTCATTGCTTGGTCTTGAAATAGCCATGTATTATTTCTCGTTAAGTTCAATGCTGTTTCTTCTTGGTTTTGTTGGGTAAAAGCACTGCTTGTATGTTGGGAAAAACACCACCCTGAGCGATGGTGACGCCAACGAGTAGCGTGTTGAATTCTCTGTCGTTTTGGACAGTCAGCTGTAGATATCATGAATTGATTCTGCTCTTCTTGTTGTCTCGAGCTGCGTTTCTGGCCAACTCAAAATATTCCAACTCTGCAGCCAGGTTAACTGGAGCACATGTGGCAACACAAAGTAGCCTCTGCGAAGAAGACGGTGGATGCAACCAACAGGAAACTGGTTTCCCGCTCTTGGTGACTGAGTCTTACACTTAGTACCTTGAGCTTTGCCTTCGCCGCTGCTTGCTATTTTAGTTTCAAGTTATATGAACTGTTAGGAAACAATCTTACTGAAGCTAGAGTGTAGTGATTGTAACATGCTTCTTTTAACGGTGGTTTTAGTTTCCGTCGTCTTCTTAGCTACCGGCTTCTTGGTATTACTCTCCTTGAGCACTGTCTGCCTCTTGGTGGTTTTCGTTTGTTTTTTTACTGGTTAATTGCTGTGGGCTTCATCGTTGCAGGAGCCCCTATAGTGGCTGGTTTCTCTGCCTTCTTTATGGAGTCCAAGACGGGCCTTATCATCGCCAGTGTTGTTTTCTTTTCAACCTTCTTGTTTATCTGGAAAGATCCTGTAGCGCCCACGCCTTCTCTGTGGATAAATTGACCGTTGATCTCGCCTTCATGCTTCAGAGCTCTTTTGATGAGCTGCCTTCCGTTGTCCCCTACTTTGAAGTTGGGTTTGTTGTAGTTTTGATGCCTTGGACCGAAGAACTGTTTCACTATTTATGAGCTAGAAAAGCAGCTCTCACCATTTCGGTAAATTTCAGATGATCGGCAGGCTTTTTAAGCCCAGTTTTCATTGAGTTGCTTTCGTCAGACATTCTATTAACGTTTTGCTCTCTGCTTAATTAGTTCGGTGATTGCAAAAACCAAATGCCAGTTGGTGGCTGGGAAATGTTTTTTTCCCTATGCCGGACCGCAGAGAGAACACTCGCTGCTACTTAACTGGAATGACACTTTATCGCATCAACCACCGATTACTTGCAGTTTCTGTTGTCAAGCACTCAAGGAACAGATCTAGTGCTCTCATTGCCTTCTTTCAGTATTGTTAACTATTGTTAGACAAGGGTATGCTTTGCAAATAATATAATACCCACATGTCACCTAGGAGCTGACAGCTCGTTTAAAAGTGAACGTGAAACTAATTACAAATAATAAACTAATAAGTAATGACAAAAGATAAAGATATTGATGAGCTATATATTATCTAATTTATATGTATCTAATTTATGTGTAATATCTAATTAGTAAGTGAAGGTGCATTGAAATTCAAAGAATAAAAATAATAAAATAATAAAATAAAATAAAAAATTCATAGGTATGCTATGGAATAGCACACCTATGTGTCCAGCTCAGCCACCCCAGATCTGTAACAATCACTGCAAAGTTAAGTTAAAGCCTCGCCATAAATGAAAGCAATGCGCGCCTGAAAGCGGCCAAGTCCGGACACTCCCTAACTCTAGTAGGTAAACCATTCCAAAGCTTAGTAGTTAAATATGACCATCACTTATGCATATATTCTAAATTGAAAGATGCCAGACCCCCTAAGATTGTAATTCACATTTAATACCTTAAAAAACTTACTAATATATTCCGGTCCCTGGCCTCTTATACAAACAATCTCACTTACACTCTTGTAGAGGAATCCACTTAAATTGATTCACGAATTTCCAAGAAAAGTAACTTAATATACACCAACAATAATTCCAACTCCAGAAGGGAAGATGCAAGTCTTTCAGCTGTTAAAATTAATAAATAGACTTCCATTTCCAATTGCAATGACGTGACTCGCAGCATGAACCTTTCTGTGTTTCGTGGCAGGTTGTCTGTAATGTCAACCGCATCTTTAAGTGTGTTTCTGACGGGCGCATATTTTTTGAGCCAAAATCTTGAATTAACCTTTGTTAGAAATTTGTTTTTCAAGACCCACATTTGGAACATCTGGTTCAAGATCTCTATGGGCCATCTTGTATTTTTCTTTATTTATATTAATTCTAATAAAATGCCAGAGGCAGACCACTGAAATGAAATAAAGTCTTTTATTTATTTTATTTTTGACATCAGATGTAAGTAGAGATATTTTAATAAAAAAGATCTACACATAGGAAAATCAGAATAGAAATCCAAAAGAAACAATGAGGCTTAACCAGCTAGGGCAACCTCAGTTAATGATATTTCCAAAATATAACAGAGCAATAGTGGCGAGATAGGTTAAGTTTCGAATAACTATAATTATGATAACAAGAAGATTTAGTTATAAAAATCAGCCATAAAAATTAACGACGTTTCGACCGTTGCACGGTCAGTTTCAAGTTAGAGGATAAAAATTCAGTATATATACAGTTTTGAGACAATAAGATAAAAGGTAAAATGTTATGATATTTGCATACAAATATGTAAAATAAAGGTACAAATTAGACGTTTTTGCAGCTAAACAAACAGCTTTGCACAGATGGAGTGACGTTGTTTAGTTTTGGTTTGAGGTCACAAATGAAGAACATTACGTTGCATCGAGTACAGGTCAGAACATTTTCAATGTGTGTTAATTTTTTAAAAAGTGTCACTGATCGCTGGAAAGATATTCAATAGTGAATTATTGATGCAAATTTTAGCTGAAGTTCTTGTTTGTTGAGTTTGTTTTGAATAGACTGGCCCGAGAACATAGTTACAGATTGTTGATGCCGACACTTGTTGATGAAAATATATTTTCAATTTCATTTAATAGTTAAGCTTAAAAACTCTTTTTGTATTTCCGT